>BJFM01002524.1:10600-39575 GCA_016586285.1 Arothron firmamentum
TTTTTTTTTTAGCAGCTGTGATCACTAGCAATCTCAATGACGTCATGTGATGATACACAACAGCCACGTCGCTTAGTCAAACGGTAAACATGTCAGCTTGTACGTAAAGGTTCTCCACGCAACAAACAGGCTGACATTTCCTAATTATGTAGCAAAATAAGGTTTGTGCATTTTTTTTTTTTTTTTTGATGCGTGCTCGGTTTGATCTGTTGTGACTATTGATGAGCGACACTAAAAGATTAGATCTGAAAATGTTTTTGAAAATTGAAACCACCTAATTTGCAGGCAAAGCGAAATATTGTCACGTTTCCATCAGAGCTATTTACGTCCTCAAAACGAATATAAGATCGCCTGATTTTAAGATTATGTTGGCTAAACATTGTTTTTACGACATGTAGTCAGGCCATTCGGCTGACGAAAGTCTTCATCCGCTCGTGCTTAAATCAGACACTGGGCATTGTCTGCCCATTAGAATGTCTCAGAGTTCTTTTTATATTAAGCAATAACACAGTTCATACCAAAAAAAACCAAACAAACAAACAAAAAAAAAAAAACAAGTCAGGACTTTGCCCTTGCAGAAACACTACTACTGCTGCACTGCTCTGTCTGTAATGTAACATAGAGGACCGGTGCTCTGTAATAGGTGCAAACGACAAGTCTATCACGTGCGTGTTTCGTGTTATTCTTAAACAATATGCTGTTTCAAGCAGCATGCCCAGCAGGAGCATGTCATGTCAATGAAGTAAATGTGTCAAGTGTGTGTTTACACTTCTGCCGTGTGTTTGTCATACTGTAAATGACCTCTTCTGTATCATACTTCATAGTAAGTCGGGGGGGGGGTCATCTTGCCTTGAAACTCCATTCCCTTTATTAACAATGGCTTTTGTACCTTTTAAAAGAATGTAAATACAAACTCCAAGACCAAAATACACGTCACACACGTGCCTTGATGCGTTATGTGTATTGGCAACTCTTAACTAACTGGACCTAGAGTAACTTGTTAACCTATAATATGACAGTTAAACCTTTGTTTCATGTCTTTCTGTATTTACCATTCATGTTATTTTCTCTTTATATTTCCTGTCATGTCTATGTATAGCTAGATGTCTATTTTGTACTGTTAACGTTGTTTTTCTCTCTTGATTAAAATTAGTTCCAAGATGGTATTTGTTGCTTGTTTGTTGTTTGTCCAGAACATCAGAATGCATTCTGTTTCTAATCTGCATTTCAGTTTGTACCTGATAGAATAAATAGAAAATAAATAAATAAAATAAATAAATAAGCAGTTTGTGTATTGTATTAATAGAAAATGCACAAATGAATCATTGCATTCATAAACAACATCTTCAAGATGCACCAAGTGTGAAATAGTCAAAAAGATAACAATTACTGTATTATGCATATACAGTACATCTACTGTATATTGAACTATTGTACAATATAACATATTGTAAGCATATTTACTCCGGTATTCTACCAAGTATTGTACATCTGTAGGTACATAAGCGTTGCTTTTTTCCTGTTGCCTTTGACTTTTACTCAACAACATTTCATTTAGAACTTGTTCCCAGGTGTTTAGTTCTACAGAAAAATGATTCACGCAAATTTTGTCCTCCATTTTAATCTCAAATATTTCTGCTTGTGGAAGAATCAGCGCAAATCCTTTAATCCGTCTAATTGTAATGCTTTTGCTTCTAACATTTGACTTAACAAAGTCATTTCATCTTATTTTCCCCTCAGATATTCAAATTATCTGCAAGAACATATGCAGAATCTTTTAAAATGCTTAAAATGAACAGTGTCTTAAGCGCTTAGGTTTTAATTAAGGTGTACTTGGGAATTTTTTATTGCCAAAAAACAAAGTACAAGATGAGATAAAAGACTCCAGCCATATTCTGTGGTGTCTTTCAATTGTAGAAGGGTTAATTGTTTACAGCAGGATATCTTTTCCTTCTACGCAACTGTGACTTTTGGACAGTTTTAATAACACACCTGAAAGCACCTTTGAACAGTCTTTGGTTACTGTCAATCAAAAGAACAAGCTTAAGGTAAAATCTATGTCTGCGCAATTATACATAACTTTAGACATTATTAATTAGCTTCCCTTGTCTCCTGTCCGCTGAGATTCTAAGGTTAATGCAAAACATCCTTACTTACCAGTGAGATTTGCTCCTATGTGCTAATGATTCACTTAATGAGAGCTCTTTGTAATTAACAGCTGATTAATGTGAATATAATATATAAGCAGACAGGTATGATTGATACATCTTCTGTGTCTGCTCGTCATTAAAGTCACCAACTAAATCCACGTGAAGCATTTAATAGAATAATCGTACTCAGACTACATTCACAAAGTATAAACTGATGATGGATGAGTGGATGGATGGATGCATGGATGACAACTTGATGAATGAAACACTTACCTCCTGGCATAATTTTTAAAAATTGATATCTGTCTAAATGATATTACTCAAGCTTTGTGTCATAGATGGTTATATTGTTATATATTAAATCTAAAGCTGAAATGATTAAAGCTAGAATTTCGGGTTCGAAAGAAGCAGCACTATATTGATTTAGCAATTGGAAAATATGCAAGGACTATTTTTGATGAGGACACAATGACCAAGAGAAACAGTTTCACACGCGAGACAAGGGAAGAAGGTGTGGCACCAGTCAAAATTCAGCTTTTCCGAAAACAAGAATCTTGCGAATGCATTGGCAACAGCTTTAATTTTTCAGACAAACGCCGATGCATTTTGCCATCTCTGCAACTTGTCCGAACGTTCATCTGCGGGGAAAATAACTGCAAGACAATAATGGAGCTTCACAAGCAAAAAAAAAAAAAAAAAGTAACAAAGCCTTGCAGTGAAGGCAGGTAAAATTGTCCGACGCACACAGACGAACCGTATTCCAGTCTGACCAGTGTTGCAAGCGCTTTTCTTATTCAGTGAAGACTCTATTCACCAGTTTCAGCAGACGCCTGCCCCCCCCCACCCCCCACCCTCAAGGTTCCATCTGCACAAAAGTCCATTTGCTTATAGGTTAGAAAAGGTAGCAGGAGGGACAGATGAATTCACCTTGTTCAGCAGCTGGGAAAAGAAAAAAAAGAGAGGTAAGCTTGCTTCCATAGAAATGGCTGAAATTTAAGGAAAAGCTGATGGGCAGTACATTTTCACTGGATGCTGACGATTTTATGTCTGTTGAGGAAGATGTTTAAAGGGTTCTCAGTCAATTGTAACATCCAGATTTTAACACTTTTTTTTTTTTTGGCCTGTGTAGTTTACACACATGCACACGCACACAATCACACATCCTTGTACTTCTATGTTTGTGAGGACTTTCGAAGACATAATGTATGACCCGGCCCATTAGCCTAAACCTGACCATCCCAACCAAACCCCTGACCCAAACCTGACCCTAACCTAAACCCAATTCCGACCCCAACCTTAGAACCAAAGCCTTCAACCGCAAACAGTCCAAAGTTGTTGCGGACCAGCTAAAAGGTCCTCGCTGCCCAAAAGTCCTCGCTTTGCTAGTAGAAAATGTAAATTTTGGTCCTTAGCATGTAGCAAGAACAACAACATGCATTGCTCTCTTATGGCATGTTACTCTTCGATTATATGGCTAAGTATGGAAGGTTTTCTTTTGTCACATCATACACATTCCAATAAGCTGCTGGGGACTTGCGTATTTCATAATTTGCGTCTTATAAATATCCATAATTTGATTGGCTGCATAAGATGAAAGAAAAACCTTGCAGCTAATTTGCTTTGCATTATGTTTCACGTAACACGAGCAGCTGCGGTGCAACAAATACAAAATGGACTTTTTTTTTTTTTTTATCCACAGATAATTGCAAATGTTGGCTTTTAAAGAAAATAAAACTTGAGCTCTTTTTAGAGTTGTGGGGGAGGTGTGTGTGTTTTTCATGTGGGTGCACATGGACGGCTACAGTATCATGCATGGGTGCGTATTTGTGTGCGTATAAATCATCTCTCACCTCCTCCATCACTTCCCAGTGGTTTATGGAGGCTCAGCAGGGAGCCACATCAGCCTTCCCTTTGATGGTGACGTGCATGATTCATGGCTTTTAGAGGCCGTTTGTTTTCATTACGCCTCCACGGTGGCTCCGCTGTAGCTTCATCACGGTTACGTGCAACGCAAGCACATTTGGGCCAGAAGGAGAGGAAAGAATTTTTAGAAGAGAGGTTTTTTTTTGGCACCAGAGGAAACAAAGGGGTTTGGTTTGGGTATAAAGAGGAGAAACTGTGCCAGGACAACGGCAACTTTTTCCACAGTGGCTTGGGTTCAGTGGTGGTCAGGGATTCATAATATGTCAGAGGCTTGGAAACGAGAGAATTTAAAGGCTGCAGAAGAGTCAAAGGTCCGGTCTATTTGGGAAACATCCATTTTTTTTTTTCTTTTTGGGTCTTTGAAGTTCTTCATCTGCAGCCTGTGCTTCGTAACACTTCATCTTGTTTGCATGAGACAGAGTTCAGCTTACATTAAAATGACATCAGCATTTTGGGGAAAAAAGATCAATACTGGTGACAGTTTAAAAAAAATAACAAAAACAACAACCCAGAAGCCCGAGAACCTGAGAAATCTGATGCACCATAACGCTCCTGCAAAATCACCCACGCCTAAATCTACATATAATATCAACCAAAAGCTAATTTTAACTATAAAAACCCTCTTTTTGTCTTCAGGCAACAGACAATTACCAGTTCAACTGTTCAAACGGTCCACTGATGATCCCAAATGGATCAGCCTTGCGTGTAAAAGAACCAAAATGAGGAACCGAAATGTTTCCTGAGGAACCGCAACGCTTGAAGGCCAAAAGACAAACCTTGTGTTTTGACGCAACTAATGTCCAGCAGACATGGTTGACCAAGCGCCCTCCATCCTCCAGACAGAGAAAGCATAGCTTAGCCTCTCATGAGCCAGGTAGTTGCATCCAGCTAGCTTGGCGTCCATGTCGTCGCTTTGCAGAACCTGGTACAGGAAGTCAATGTAGCGCGAGGCCAGTTTGAGGGTCTGAATCTTGCTGAGTTTGTCCGATGGGAGCGTTGGGATGATTTTACGCAACGAGGCAAAGGCGTCGTTGAGGGACTGGGTCCGCTGGCGCTCCCGGATGTTGGCGATGGTGCGCTGGCTGTGTGGATCTTCAAGGGCGGAAAGGCTTCCGGGACTGGGTCCGGAACCGGGAGAAAGGGACGCTCCGGAGGAGGGCGACAGTTGAGGACTCCTCTTAAGTCTCTTGGGCCCAGTTGGAGTGAAGATGCGGACATCGTCCCCCGGCTCAGCGCCCTCTGGGTGGGTTGCGGTCAGCGTGACGGTGCATATTTGATCTTCTGCGTGGGAATCCATTGGCCGTTTATGTCCAGTAACTCTTGGTGCAGCTACAACCACAGGACAAGCATTGGAAGGTGCTCGTCCCGGGCTCTCTACAGCAGAAAGCACCCTTCCGGCAGGGTGTTCATCGGTCGGCTGTGCTTTCTCTCTCATCCTCTGCCCCTTTTTTCCTCGGTCCTCTCCAATCTCTCACCTCTCTGAAGAATCACAGCACTTTGTCTTCCTCCCGTCTTCTCTTTGCTTTGATGAATGTCTTCACTCACCTTCCTTTTCTTTCAGTTCTCCATCCTCCAATTGTCTCCAGAGGATCCCTCTTCCAGTTTCTGAATTTTTTATTTTTTTTTCTATCAAGCTGTCTTCTTCAGCAGTTTTCCACATGCCAGACCACGATGACCAACCGGCCAAAAAGCTTCTTCATCTCCTTCTCTTTGAGTGCACGCTGCTTCGGCAAACCTCTCTCTTCCCATGTTCTGCTCCCGCATGTGTAAATTCGACTCGCATCTGACTTTTTTAAAGGGAGGGGACCACCAAACTTTCAGCCTCCCTCCCTTCCTTCTAACCCACCTATTGGTCCACAAGATTTTTATTTATTTATTTATTTATGTATTCATTTTTTTGGACAGCTGAGGTTAAAGCGACAGGAAGAAAGAAGCCGAGGCGATTGGTCTCATCAAAGCGATGAGGCGGAGACAAAGGCGTGTCGCACAGCCGACCAGATTGAACAGTCGTGACGCTCGCTTCATGTCATAGAAGTTGCCAGAGTTTATGGGTTCCAGACTTCCTTCAAAGGGAGCCACTACCATCCCCCCCACTTGCTGCCTGGTTCTCCGTCAATGCCTCTCCTCTTTGCACCGTCATGTAATCCTTCTGATAAAACAAATATGTTCATCATTGTTATATATGTATATATATGTGTGTGTGTGTGTGTGTATGTGTGTGTTTTAGGACATATTAAATATCATCAACAATACAAATATATTAAGTCATTTATAAGGTCTGACGTAATTATTCCCTCAGTACAGATAAAAAAAAATGGACACGACATTTTTGGTTGTCATATCATGAAACGCTATTATTATACACTCAAAATAAAGATGATGCAGGTAACACAAAGAAATGTAGAAATCCTTCTACCATGAGTAAACCTAGGCTGAACACAATTCTTGAGTAATGGGGGGGTGGGAGACAATTGTCAAAGACATTCGTTGAATGCATTCTTCTTGTTAACAACAGATACAGTGTTTAAATTTAGTGCTTGGCTCCAGCTTCTAAAGCATAGACCCAAAGGAGCAACAAACTGGCGTTCAACCAGCGCCGCAGAACGGAGCTCTAATCACAACATTCAGAAAAGAATGAGTGGTGGAGATCAGGGGGAGGCCCATGGGAGATTTTCTTGCCTTCCACCACTGAGCTCTATCAAGAACAATCCTCAGGCTGGGTCCGTCATCCAAGAGGATCGCGCTGGGCCACACCTCGACAAGAGAAGAGTCTATTGTTGGAGGAATTATGCTTCCATCTGCATGCACAGTCAGGACAAAGAGCAGGAGAATCTGCAATGGGTAATTCCCCGGGAGGACACAGGGAGAAATCGCAGTGGTAAACGGTTCATCTCTGCGCTATATGGTTTGTTTAAGGTTACTGAAATGCACAAAGGTGCAGTTTCACTTTCACATCTAAATGTCATCGTAATCTAAGGATCAGACACACTGATCAACGCGTTGTTTGAATTCACCGGCGGATTGTCTCCAATAACCTCAACCGGAAATTTGTCAGCTTTCATCAGGTTGTGCATGCACCGTACCGTTCAAATGACACCTTGCTGATTTATATTTTCTAGTGATATGGTAGCTTCTGTCTTGCTAATGAACAAGGCTCTAGGAGTCTGACTCCCTTCAGCTTTCAGAGTTAAAATCTGTCTGCTCCGGAAGTCAAAATTCTACCTCTTTGTTGGTAGAAAATAATAAAAGAAGTTTCAGATTTGATTCTGCCTCAGGTTTTTCCTCTGTGTAGTTTGCAGTGTTTTCCTGTAGTGTTTCCCCAGACCAAAAACATGCACAGCAGGGATAGACTGAGCAATGGATGGATGGATGGTTGGATGGATGGATGGATGCTAATCCATGAAATCCAATCCGTGGAATCAGTGATGAAAAAAGAAGCATTAGTTTCACAGTTAATATACAGAAACATGCAGTAAACCACATGTGGAAAAATAAATAAAGAGTGTAAGTTAAGAATTCACATTAAAATTTACATTAATGCTATTCCCTGGTTTAGGAGCTATAGCACCCTCTACTGGTAAACACTTCACACTACAAATAAAATCTGAATCAATGTTGTTCTTGTCGTTTTATTTTTTGATCATAACAAATAATATCACATAAGTTGATGAATAAGGTAATAACATATATAAGATAAGCTTTGCACACGCATGCATATATACACACATACATATACCACCAACAAAGACCTCTTTCTGAAACCTAGCATTAGAAAGAACAGGATGAACAGCAGGAGGCCTTCAATGACCTCCCAAGCAGGCTGTTCATGTACACATTTTTGCCCAAACAATCAGAAAAAGAAGGTAGCATGAGCACCCATGTGCTCAGAGCCCAGGAAAGTGAATTTGTCAAAGAATAGCAGAATTCTAAATGATTTGTGTTGCCACAGATTATTCTTATATTACTTTGGTTAAAAAGAAAAAAATATTTCAATCATCAAAGATGTGTGATTTATGTAATTGTAATCTCCTGTGAACATGTACGAAAATAGCATGGCAACGTTCAGGTAGTGCACCAGGGGCAGTGGTGAACTGCAGGGCAGCATAACTAAGATAGTAGCCTCTAAATTAGACGACCCCCTTCTAAATATGATAATTAGCCTGGCCAGAACGGTAACTGTAACTTAAAAGTAGAGAGAGAGTTAGCCTCCCGTACCTCGACAGCAAGCTGGTTCCACAACGGGGGGCCCTGATGGCTAAAGGCTCGGCCTCCCATTCTACTTTTAGTAATCCTGGGAAGCTCAAGTAAACCATCATTCTGGGAGTGGAGCAGCCTATTGGTTTGGAATGATGCTATTAGCCTCTCCATATAGGATGGCTTGGAGTAATGTGTTCTCGTTTGTCAACCCCTATCAGAGTTCTGAGTATAGCATTTTGGATAAGTTTGGTAAACTCTGCCTGATGAAGCCAGGTGTCATTTGCTCCGATGGGAACAATAACGTATTATATTTCCATTTAATTACCCTTTGCCAACAGCTTCAAATTTGCTTCTATGTCATCCCCCTCTGGCTCCCGGAATGCACCTAACTGTGGTTTGGTGTTGGTTTCACGTAGCGCAAAACAGAGATGCCAATTACCAGAGTCGACAAAAACGATTAGCCACGGGAGGCACTTGGTTTGGGCTACATTTAGGCTATGGACAGCTAGCTGTACCTACTCTAAGATGCTCCGCAGCGTCTACCTTGTCCTGGCTAACTAACAAAGCTTTAGGCAACTTAGAACTGCAGAACCGTGCCTCAAGCTCATTAGGCCTCACCTCCAAAGCCATAAATAAACAAAACTTTCTCTACAAATTACTATCACTAAAGGAGGCTGAAGAATAAGTGAACATCTCAGACACCGAACAGACATAGGGTGAAACAGATGACGATGCCATGCTAATGCTAATGTTCGGAGAGTTACCGCCAAAGAGGAAGTCCAGCAAAACAAGTTTCTACCCAGCGTAACGACTAATAACTATTTATAATGAATATAGAACATGATGCTGTTATAACTAGTATCAGGGCTACAAGTGTGAGGAAGAACAGGAAAAAATCCAAATTAAACTTCTGCAAAGGAATTTCTAAAATTAGCAGTTTAAAGAAGAGAGCAGCCGGAATCATAAATGTGCAAAGGACCACAAAGGTTTTTGACAACCCCCCATGGGCACAACAGGATAGAAAAGCTCCAACAGCTGTCCCCATCGTGACCCCCGCCTTTCCGAAAAATCCACAGCAACGTGCTGCCGGTGCATACATCGCCGTCCATGCCCCTGCTGCAGAAATACACACTCCAAATGCCCCTGCCACGCCCATCAGAGCTCCTATAGCAGGCCCCGGTCCCAGCACAGGTAGAGCCAATTTTATGACACCTAGAACTGCTCCACCGACACCTGCAGCACTAACAAATAATTGCTGTGCTTCACCCCTTTGACAAAACTCAAATAAATATATTCCTACAGTAACAGCCCACAATAGAGCAGAAAAAACCCCAATAAAAATGGCCTCTGAAAGGGTGCTGCTAATCAGTGACTGCAAAGAAACAATCCTCTCATCCATAATCTTAAAGACATCAGATATGACCAACATTATTGGCACAGGCGCTGCTGTGATTTTCAGAAAGTATGAATTTTCCAGCATTTTTAAGCCCATTGTTACGGGAATCAAAACAGCAGCAAGATTTGACCTCATGTTGAACAAAAACGTGAAAAGATATAGTATCAGCGAAGCAGATGGTGTGAAAACAATACCACAAAACAGTACACACAAATATGTATTTCGGCCATATATTAAGAGTGGAAACATGAAGTATCCTGCTAAACCAATGATGATCCATAACTGCACATTGGGATAGAGCGTAAGTGATAAGAACGTTTGAAAAGTGAAGCCCAGAAGTAATCCGGTTGCCGTGACACCTGTGATACACACAGACCCAGCAATATTTAGAGCCTTCGTCACTGCTCCTTCACCTTCATACCTGATCACCAGCGAATATGTTGACAGTGCTAAATACAAACCAACAGTTAATGACAACACTGAAGTAAAAACACCAAACAATTCTGCAAATACAGACACTTGCATGTCATTAATGCAAATTTTACACGGGAAACTATTGTTCACGACATACTTTTCCAACTGTTCCATCAACGGCTTGTCCTCGAGCAGAAGTTCCAGAGCCTGAATCATAACAACAGCTGTCGCTCCAAGCAGAAGCCCTCCTGTAGCTCCAGACAACAGTCCGATGGCAAAGATTGCAACGACAGAAGCTGTGCCTGGAGACAGGTGAATAGTCATTGTTAATGTGGGGCACTGCAGTGTAATGTTGCAAAATTTACAATACAATCATTTATTTGCCAGTGTAACGTTACACCCCTCTTTCGTCAGAGATACTAACATCGACATTACCTGCATTTCTATTTTTAGACTGTATAATTCTGTTATTGACGTCTTACTGACTTTTATCACACAAGGAAACAAATAAAACTTACCAGAGTGATGCCATGGAGGCAGGTCGACATGTCTGTGATGCACAGAAACAAAATAATGCTATATAATTTTACGTACATGAATTATCATTTCCATCAGTTATTGTAGTTTAACTACAGTAATCTATTTATGAATGTGGTCCAAGAGAATAATAAGGTTCATGTTTGAAGTATAAATCAAATCATGTTGTATAATGAAACCCCCAATTTGGGGGTATTTCCTATTTCATTACCATGAGGTGTACAGTACAGTTATGGGAATCCTTTGAAATACCCCAAAATTGGGATTTTTTTTTATACATGTACAACAGGATTCCATCTATTTTTCGTACACGGACTGATATTAACTGTATAATCTCTAATTAACTGTATACTTGGTGTTCTTTTACCCGTTCTTCCTGTTGTCGACTCCTGCATCAGGCATCTGAATGTTCGGTTGACCTGGCAATTACAGAAATGGAGCCATCTCAGCAGGACAGTTTTAACTTTATCTGATAAGTATGACATCAACTTAAAAAAAAAGTTGTTGCTGTTGTCTTGTCCATGGCTGTATAAAATAATCTGCAGTGTGCTTTTCAAAATTGTAGGGTACACATTTCCCCTCAATTAAGACACTTTTATTTGATCAATGCAGAAGAATGAATGCATTATGAACAAAATCAGGGCTGTAATAGAAAAGCACAGCACCAAGAGGTCAATACAGAGTTTATATATTTCCCCAAAAAAGGTAAAAAAAAAAACACAAAAAAGAAAAAAGAACCAGCTTGGAGTATGGCTGGCCCTCTTACTCTGACTTTGCCAGCTCATATTTTTCTTCTGCTTCACTGCATCTGACAGTCACATGCTCCAATTGCTAAGATCATGCTAAAGTCTGAAAACCAGATTTAGCCATCGGTACGGCCATTTCAGCTCTTTATTAAACTTTACTTTTTTAGTAACAGTTCTATTTATTTTAAATAAATACAACGGACAAAATGAAGCAGACTCAGGAACTACATTTGTGGTGGAAAAGGGGAAGGGGGTGTCAGTGTAGAAGATCAGACAAGTATGTATTTCATTTTCATGTATTGTTCCACTGAATACAAATTTGCATATCTTTATAATCCATCAGTAGGTTCAAATATTTTCTTTGGTTCATTGATTAACCAAGCACCAACAAGTGCACTGACTAACTAAACCTAATAAAGACATCTAGAATGTCTTCAATCACCATTATAAAACAATAAATATTGAAATAAATAACTGAAACACACAAAGGGGAAAGCACAGAGTAGCAAATTAACAACTCCTCATAGACTTGCAACATCTTCCAATATGAAAAGGACTGAATTTAGAGAACATAATTATACACGTGTCAGGAGACAGGAGATAGACAGCGAGGTATAAACAGGATGGAACATGTGGCACAATCAGGGCAAAACAGAGCGAAATAGAGAGCCATACACAGAAGCCAACCGTGATGCTTGCGGCAGTGTTTGTGGTGTTAAACTTACCCCACATAGGTGGAAGAAACCACACCAGTGAAACAGTGACACACTTTCTGTTGACGTTGACATCGATAACCTGCAGACAAGCCATAGTGTACAGGTGAGGATATTGAGTTAAACCAGGGAAGGTGGTGAAATGTGTTCAGTGTTGCTTCCCGTGGGGTTTACAGACAACAGCATTCCTCAGCACTCGTGATTTTACAGTGTACACACTGCTTCTGCTCTTTTCAAATAAATTCCTTAACACAAAACTGTGGCTTTATTATTTTTGACATGAATTTACCAATTCATCTTGATGGAGCCAAGAAGAGAACCATTTCAGTTAACACATTTGGAAAAAAAGAGATTAAAAAAAAGAAAATTCTGCAGTACGACATTGTAATTATACAAATTATTGCTCATCTTTACAAATGTTTAAAGAAAGATATTTATTACACAGTACATAAGGCTTTAATGCTTTCATCCAGTACAGACAAATTCCATTTCATAAGCACAGTATGAATTTTGTCATATTTCTAGTATATTATCTTAAACTGTAAAACAACATAAAACCACAAAAGAAGTTCCTTTAAACCTACTTTGAGTTTATTTAACCTACATCTGTTTGTCCTGACTGTCCTTTACTTGTGTTCTCGCTCATATGTAGCATATTTTTACTGTCAACAGAAACCCCTATAAGACAGAAGGTGCCTCCTGGAAAAGAACGCTGTGCACCACACTGATGTGAATACACGTTCAGCAATTCCGATGAAAGACTGCCCACTTCCTTGTTTTTGGTGCATATAGACCTGTGTTGCCTGTTTATGAGATTTACAAGTAGACTGAGAGGCTGGGAAGATGATCAAAGGGAGCGACCAGTAAGACAACTAAAGCGAAAGAGAAATAGCGCCACAACTTAGACGAGTCAACGGTTTTCATCATGTCTTTTACCAACCCAGTGGAGCCGCTTGTCAATGAGCTGAGCTGCCCCATCTGCTTTCAGCTGTTCCGTGCTCCGGTGGTCCTCCCGTGCGGACACAACTACTGCCATACTTGCATTTGGATGACTGCCGACAAATCCGACCAAACACCTCTGTGTTGCCCAGAATGCCGCGAGAAATTCCAGGATGTGGACTCCCTGCAGAAAAACTTCAAACTGGGCAACATCGTGGAGGGTTTCCGAGCCGCCAACGCACAGCTGGAGGGGCATTTTCAGACCGAACCCGAGCGAACGGAGGTTTTGTGTGACCAGTGCATCGATGAACCATCTGTGGCGGTGAAGAGCTGCCTGAAGTGTGAGGTGTCGCTGTGCTCCAGGCACTTTCAGAAACACCAGGAGAAGGAAGCCTTCAGGTCGCACTCTGTGGTGGAGCCCCTAAGTGAGCAGGGAGCGAAGAGTTGCGTTATTCATCACGATCCTCTTGAGTATTTTTGCTCCGATGACATGAACCTGTTGTGTGCGACCTGCTTCATAAAAGGTCATCACCAGAACCATGACATTCTCACCTTCAGCGCTGCTGAGGAGGAGATGAGGCGAGCGCTACAGAGCCGCAGCGAGGTAGTTATTGTTTTTGGAACATTGACCATTGACAATTTCTTTATTTTTCAGCTCAAAAGGAAATTGAATGTTTTAATTCCACCTTAAAAATAATGGGATATTTGTGTAACTCGGGATTATTAAACAGGTAGAAAAGAGTATAAGATATAATGCCAGGGTTGAATGACTTATCCGGCTGGCTGGTGCCATTAAAGTCAAAGTCAAAGTCACAAGTCAAAAATCAAAGTGTTTAATTTTTTATCAGATATCCTGTACATGCATGACATACAGCATGACTGAGATTACAGTCCTCTCAAACCCACAGTGCAGCAATAAATAAATAAAACTGCTGTGGCTAAACTAAAACTAAGCTAAATAAATATATATATGTAATATATATCTACACTATAAACCAAATAAATTAAACAGAACTAAACTGACTTAACTAAATAGCTAACCTAGGTAGAAATAAACAAATTAGAACAACAATTAGCACTATATATACAGACTGAAAAAAATTTCTATAAGAATGTGTACTGGTCACCTACTGTGATATCACAGCACAAAAGCAAATTTTCAATTTACAATCTTCCAGTTCAGTTCTATTTCTTACAATGTCAAACACAGTTTTTCAACACATGAAATCTTTTTTTTTTTTTTTTTTTTTTTTTTTTGTAGGCTGTTTCCTCCAGGCTGCAGATGACTGAGAGTCTACTGCAGAAGATGACCGAGGAGCAGGGACCCTCTGAAGTAATCGGAGACAAAATGCTTAACAAGGCCATCTCTCTCATGGACAGTATAGCTGCACAAGTGGAGAGGTAATTGGGAAACTTATGCAGTAATCAGGCTGATTGTGATTAGCTCTCGCAACACATTTTTCAAGCTATTCCATTCGAAAATCCAAACCACACAGAGATTCATTTGTTCACCTCATGAGAAGAAAACTTTAGCCGAGTATGACTTGTTGCAGCTATTACACAGAACATTTCCTGTATCACATTAAAAAAAACAAACTGCTGTATTACTTGATACGTGAAAAACAGGATCACTAAATGGAATAAGATGATGATAATGACGATGATGATGTTGTTTTATCTATACTGAACAAAAATATAAATGAAACGCTTTTGTTTTTGCTTCCATTTTGCATGAGCTGAACTCAAAGATCTAACATATAGAGTGGCCTTTTATTGTGGCCAGTCTAAGGCACGCCTGAGCAATTTTCTTGCTGTCTAAGCATGTTGATATGCCACTCCTGTGAGGTGGGATAGATTACCTCGCTAAACGAGCAGTGCTCACTGACACAGATTTAGACAGATTTGTGAACAATATTTAAGAGAAATAGGTCTTTTATTTTTGCTCCCATTACTCATGAAGTGAACTCAAAGATCTAAAACATTTTCTACATACACAAAAGTGTTGCGTTTATGTTTTCGTTTAGTGTGTTCAGTTCACCACCAAGAAAATTCCTTGACAAAAGCAATGTCAGACCTTTACGGAAGAGGATTGGGGCAACAAATAAAAGAGTTTAAAGTCAGAGTTCTGACTTTTTAAAGATGTAATTCTGAGAAAAAAAAAACAGATCTATTTCTTTTATTTTTCTTTCTTTAATTTATTTATTTACTTTTTTAAATTCTTGAGTCAAAAAGGTAATGTTTTTAGGAACAAGCTTAAAACACAAATATCCATGCTCAGTTACTTGTTTATTTTTGGTTTGGATTGCTGATAATTTATTATTTAACCTTATTCAAACTAATAACATGATTAAACTTGCGATAGGATCATGAAAACGTATTACTGTTGGTTATACATATGATGGAACTCACAAATTACATTTGATGTCACTGACTGATAATCAGCCTCCCACTCATCATACATTGATAGGAGTAATGCTTGCTAGATGTACAAAAAGTGAACCTCCATCTCTTTATGTTATGTTCAGGTACAGGGAGCGTCTGCATGAGCTGCTGGAGGAGGAGAGGAGCCACTGCAGAAACAGCTGGCAGCTTGGTCTGAGTTCGCTTGAACGGCAGCAACAATGTTTAATGGATGCCCATAAGACGGCCACACAAACTCTCACAGAGACGGACACGTGTACATTCATACAAAGGTACAAGAAAAATGTGTTGTTGCCTTTGATATCCACATAATCAGCAAGGAAGGACATCTAGTTTTGGCACATTCATTTCAATGATTGTAATCATAATAATCTTTATTCTTTTACTTTATATTAAAGCCACATAACATATTTGCTTACACCACTACTGAAATGAATCTAATATACTTTGACTTTTCTAGCTATTTAATTGAAATGTGTCCATGTCTATTTTTCTTTTGTGAATGGTTGTTGCCTTTGAACTTGTGAGGACCAGTTGAAATATCTTCATTTCCCCAAAATGCCCTCACTTTGCTGGCAGAATATCGTTGCTAATTATGTAGCTAATACAAGAACACATACAAACGCAAGTAATTTTAAATTTGTAAAGACTTTTTCTGTTTTTTGCATCTGCAGGTTTGTACAAATTGACAAAAAGATGAGAGAAGCTGTAACGGGCAGTATTTCATCCAAGATTCCCTCAAAAGAACCTTTTAACACCAAATGTCTTCAGGCAAGTCTCAAAACTCAAGACTTCTGTTCTGAAATGACCCACCTCCTGGATTCCCTCCATATCCTCCTCAACCCACTGGACCTCACCTTCAACCTCTGCACTGCCCACCCTTCTCTGCTGGTCTCAAATGATCTACACACAGTCAGGTACACCCCTCACAGGCAACTCTATCCAGAGCACTCAGAGCGTTTTACAACTGCAACCCAGATTCTGTGCAGTAAGGGGTTCTCTAGTGGTGAACACATATGGGTGGTGGAAGTAGGGACAAACACCATGTGGTCACTGGGGGTGTGCTACAAAAGCATCCCTCGCCATGGTGACCACAGTCGCCTGGGACATAACTCCGTGTCCTGGCGTCTGCAATGGAAAAACAGCAAGTTGACAGTGTGTCAGTCGTCTTGCAATGTGGCTCTGGGGGAAGTGAAAAATCATCCTCAAAGAATTGAGATAGCACTTGACTATGAAGGGGGAACATTAATGTTCCATAGTACCAAAGGCCGCAGGAAGCACCTTTACACCTTCAGGACTGTGTTTAGAGAACCAGTATACCCAGCATTTAGCATTCATTCAAGCACACCAGAGTCCTGGATCTCATTGCAAAGTGAGGAATGAAAAGGCAGCTTTTGTAAAGATTTCCACTGCATGGAAATTATTTTTGCATCCAGAATAACATATTTGTATTTGTATATTTCTGTTTAATTGCCCAATGGGAACAAAAATATTTTCATATTAAAAAAACCTTGCATATTCACGGGGTAAATTGAGGTGGAGGACTTCGTTCTACGTATGAGGACATTTTGCCGGAATGCTCGATCGGATTGGTATTGCAAATGTTTCAAACCTGTTTTGAACAGACCAAAAATTATTTAAACTGTACATGTTAAATCGAATCAAGTTGTAAAAATATTTTTCCTCCAAGAATCTCTCTATCATTGCATAATTTTTTCTCATTTATATGTAGTTGCTAATTTATAAATGCATTTATGTTACTAGAATTTATGCTATTATCTGATTCTAACCAGATACTGTTCTTTAAATGGAGGTTTGTGCTTTAACTACATCATCAATTATGGTCAGTGTAGCTGGAAAATGTGAGTCACAGCCCAACAAACCCTTGTATGAAGTCAATTTTGTGAACAGTTAAATCGATACATGGAATTTGTTGGCTTTCCCCTGACTTAATACTTTACAACTTTAGGCTACAATATTAAAAATATTATTTTTCTCAAGTTAACCTAGAACCATATTATTGGAGATAAATGCTTTAATCAAAATACTTACTGTGTTTACAAAAACTAAATCTAATTATTGACTATGGTGATGTATGTAGATTGAAACACATGATCTTGTGCTTGTATACAAAGAATAACCAGTTTTATGATTTATTTATTTATTTTTTGTGCATGTGTGTATGGATTGACAATGTCCAGTGATGGGTTGATGAATTTGTCTTTGAAAAACTGCAATATAACTTTCTATTTGTGCTTTACTTTAGATGTATATATTAATTTTTCAACCCCTTCCCTGAGATACGTTGTAATTTTTAAAATCTCTTCATAATTTTTATGATTTTTATGATATTTATCCTACTTAGATATTGTTAAATATTTGAGAAATTATGTTACTTGATTGATAACTCATTATAAGATGATTTGAATAGCTGATTTTAAAAATAAAACACTGTACCTGAACAGGGTTGCCAGTTTGGACTAACTAAAACTTGAACTCACGATTTGCATTAAAAAAAAGAAACCAATTTTGCGAAAATTAAGGCACAAACCCCGGAGAAGACACGGTTATATCCCTAACAAATGATGGCGCTTCTTTATTATTCAAAGTAGCTGTCTAGCTGTCTACTCATTACGTGTAGACAGCTGTAAATGGTGGATGATAAGGTACTAGTCTGGCAACCCACTTCCAGTCTGTCATTGGGCAGGACAGTGCAGGACAGGACAGGACAAAACCACATTAATTACAGGAACGGTATAAAGGATTATAAAAACAGAAGTTGACAGAGGCAGACATGGGGTCAACAGAGAGTACAACCAGGAAAGTATCTTTCGGTGTTGACGAAGAGGACAGGGTCAGAATTCTTCGTGGAATCAAGGTAATGCTACTACAGCTAGCGCTTGATACACACACAGTGCGATAGTTGCTCCCAGCGCTAATTAGCCGCTAGCTTTCACAAAATCTATTTCTGCCGGTTTAATTCTGAGTTGAAACTGTGCAGCATACAGCCCGCAGAATGTTTTATTGCATTGTGCAGGATGTGAATGGATCGAGGCATGCGTTTGAACGAACAGGTCCCGTTAATGCAAAACCAAACTTAATGAAAAAACAAACAAACAAACAACAACAACAACAACAAAAACAGCAGATGTATTTCACGTGTTTAATAGTACATGTTGCAGTAGACAAGACTTGAAAATACATTCTGCGCCTACTGTTGGAATTCATTTTATACGATATCTATTTAGCAGACTTAATGCATCATTAGATCAACTAAAGATACACAACATGTATATACTGTATACTTGGAGTCAGCAGTGCATGGAAGACTATTGTATGAGTATTTTACGCACACAGTACTGTATATCAAGATGCATGTAGTCAGATCAAATCAAATCAGGCTTTATTGTCATTTTGCTGTACATACAACAGTAGTGCAAACAAGATCAATATTCAGTCTAAAGACAGACTGCAACAGATTGCGGCAACAGGTCAGATCACAGGTTGTTTTTGTAGCTAAGACCTTATTTAACTGATAGATTGTTTATGAATATGTAATCTATGACTCTGCATTTGGGAACTAGGAGAATTCTGGGACAATCGAAGTGTTTTGAAACATTGTAGTTGTACAACACAGTATTGTTGCACAGTGGTATAAAGCCCAGAGTTTGAGAAATATTAAAGCTGTTTTGGTGCAGTTTTACTTCAGTTTTACAAGCCTATAATAAACCTATAATCAAGTTGGATAAACCTACCATGGATAACTATACAAGTTCAAGTATGTTTAGTTTTAATATTTTATCAGCCTCTCAATGAATGAATGAAATGGCTGGCAGATAATCAAAGTTACAAGACTCGCCTGAACATTCAAATGCTGTGAGTCACAGAAAGAATGACTCATTGACTTCTGCTGCCTAGTGCGGTTTTCGCTGTAGTTACTTTAACTGTTCCCGTGGCCGAAGACAAGCCTCGGGAAAAGCACAGGGGGAAAAAAATCGACACAGGAAATGTTTTTCAACTTTCCTTGTTTTTCATCTACAACTTGTAGCTATCAGAAGATGTTCTCCAGAGGATGAGAGGAGTAGCAAACATTCCTCCAGAACGCAAGTCTGCAAAGTCAGCTTCTGCGAAAGACGCAGGTAACACCAGTCATATGCTACTACTATATAGTAATATAGTAGTATATAACAACAATAACAACAACAACAACAACACTCCTACTAATAATAATAATGATAATAATAACAATAATAATGATAATAATGATGATGTCACATACATTAAAAAAAACCTGCTACAGATAAGCTTTGTTAAAAAAAAAATCCAGATGAGAGGTAGGCAATCAGCACAGCCATGATGTAGAGGATGACAATCTAAAATAAGCCAATAATTATAAATGCAGGATCAAGGGCCAGAGGCTTTTCTGCGTGCAGTTTGCATGTTCTCTCTGTGCATGAGTTGGTACAATTTAATGCGATGATACTCTAGGTGTGCATTACTCATACATCTGTTAATTTTACACACACACGTCAGTTTAGTGATTTAGTTGCCTATTCTTGCTAACTTGTTTTCTACTGTGAATTATCAACTATACCTTCTACTCTAACCATAAAGTATTAATTTTTTCAGTGTTTATTACTTTATTAAGATCTAATATTTTAGATGATGCAAGTTAGAATGCTTTATACTGTACTGGATTTATATTGACATTGTATTGTGTTTAGGAGCCCAACCGTCTCAGCAGAACCAACAGCATCAGAGCCAGTCCAACAATAGCAAACCAGCCTCTCATTCAAAAGATGAACAGAAACGGTAGGTCAACAAGAGCTGACATTTGAATACACATTATTATCGTTTGAGAAAACTTTAAGGTGAGATTTTCTTAGTTAAAGTAAAAATAAAGTACATAAGTATCTAAAGTATATGAGTGTTTTAGATATTTCAAATGTATATGTAAATATATTTAACACCTAACTTCAACAAAATTGCATTTTTGAAATTATTAAACTTTCTGTTAGCAAAAAAACCCCAAAACAAAATACGATAACCCAAACATTGAGAATACAGTTTTGTATCTATGTTTTGGTTCCTTTGTAGTAAGCTGTTTTTCATGTAGGTGGCTAATTTTTAACATTTATCAAAAGTAGTGAAATAGTATATTTAATAGATGAGCTGGAGCGCCCTTGTAGAAGTATATTTTTAAGCATGTTAAGTGTGTCATAATTCAGTAAAGCACCTCTTTCTGCATGTGAGATAATTTTTGATGTACGTGTGTTACAGACATGAATGGCAGCAGAAAATACTGAAGGAGGAGTTGGCGAGAATGGCGCAGAAAGGGAGTGAAGCAGCGAGGGAAGACATGACGAAAGTTCTGACCCGAGAACGACTGCACGCACGCCAGGAGGCAGAGAAAGCCAAAAAGCTGGTATGATCGATGCTCCCATGCTGGTCTTTCACTTGTAGTTTCTTAAGTATTCTAAAATGTAAAGCATGTAACATAATGCATGCAATAATGCATAATGGACTGGTGGCTGGCTGGGTATGGCTGTATTTGAGAGATGAAATGGAAGAGGACTGCATGGGAATCGGAATTAAATGCAAACCAGAACTGTGTTTCTCCCCAGGAGGGATTAGTTTGGCGTGCACCACAAGGGCAGAAATATATGGTGATAAGGGAAGAGTTGCGCTTAAGCACCTTGTCCATATAGGAAAAAAGTTAACTTCAACTTTTCTGAAGGAAGCAGACGTAGACTCCAAAAAAAAAGAAGAAAAGAAACATTTTGCAAAGACATAAGAGCAAATCTAAGTCCTTCCATCTACACTTAAAGTACAGGTGGAACAAAAAACATAGGGTACCTGGTATTGTTGGAAGTATTCAATCGTGAACAGCATTTCAGTGCCTTTTGGGAGCATCCGCATCCAGGACAATACTTTTTGGACGGAAGCTTTATTGGCCTATGCTGAGCGGACAGGAACTACTGGCATGAACCCCTCGAACAGATTGTCCAGAAAATCCAAGGAAATCTTTTTCCATTCAAGCAAATACATTACCAAACTGGAAATTGTGTAATTCATCAGCGCTTGGCTGATAATTTGTCCTTTAACTGTAGATTTTAGCATTCTATTCATGTGGTACTGAGGCTGCAAGTTCAGATTTGTTTCTGTAATTAAGCGTAAGGAGCTGCTGTTGTATAGACTCAAAACGATTCACTGTGGAGACATTTTTTTCAACGTCCTTCAAAAATTGGATCTTGGGTGAAGGGATTTGTAATTTCCATGTTGATACTTCAGCTACCCTTTCCTTCCTCTAATCTTCCACTTTTCACCTATTACATCCTTGTTCTCATTATATCTCCCCCCTTTTTCAAGTATTTTCTTATCCTCTTTTACCTTCGTTCCATCGTCTTGCTCACCCAATATCTTCCCCCTTTCCTATTCCAGTCCATCACTTGGCTTGCTCTGGAGACAGTATTATCAGCACACAGAAAGCAGTAAATTGCACCTTAAGTGTTTCCTGGAGCTAGAGATAGGAGCGGTGTGCAATTGGAGGTATAGCTGTAGGAACAAGAGAGCTTGTTTTACATACTACTAAATGCCTGATTCACACAACTCCTTCACCTTTTTTCCCCCCTATAGAAACTGCTGTTATCTTAACGCCAGGACATTGTCTAAAAGGCTGGTAAGGCAGGCCCACAGCTCCTGACTTGGAGGCTTTCAGATTGGCTCTATCTTTTAAGTTAACGCTGATATCAGTGGGCGTTATTAGTCATTACATCATTAACATGCCCATTGTAACTCAAATTATCCTTGAATGGTAGGTTTGATTAGAAAAAAAAATTAAGATTGTTACCACAGTAACCAGTAACAGTAGCCTGAAAAATAAAGAGAAAGGGGAATTAGGTTTAATTTTGTGCAGGTGGTTGGCGCAAAAACTTGTTCCACCAGTAGGTGGCGGCATACTAGTGTTATCATATAAAAACTGGTATCAATTGTTTCGTATAAAATGTAGTTGTTCTTTTTTAAATTTTTAGTTTCCATTTTTTATGATCTTTTCTTTTTCTAATCTTTTATTAAAAAAACTCATTTAAAAATAAAAAAAAATACAAAATTGAAGATAACAGCGAAAGGGAAATGTTCTTTACATCATTTCGGCATTTCCTTTTCCCTTTGCAAATTTTGCATTATGTCAGGATGTTGCTTCCATACTTGTCACTGTGGAGTTTGAAGCTAGTTTAAAGTAAAATAACAGGTAAGCCTTAGCTGCAGGCAAGTTCAAGGTGTCCAGCATTGATTCTTTTTTTGTAAGGTCTTGTTATTTTTCAGATTCGATTTGAAGAGGTTCTTTGCTAAAAGCAAGTTAAAGTTTCCAGACTTTTTTGAGACTTTGAGACTAAATTAAACAAGCACAAACATCAATTTCAAATTCCTTTGAGTCATATAGTAATTTGTTCAGTATTCGCTGCTCGGAAAATGAATATTTCTGAATAAATGGTGACAGCTGATGAAACAAACATAACATGGAAGAGGATGTGAGGTTTAAAAAGAAGTGACTGAGCATTTTGTGAAGAGCAGCAACATGGAATGATGAAAAGATGTGACTGAATGAGTGTGAAAGAGAGGATGAAGCACATTTCTTGTAGAAAATGAGCTGACAGGAAGGGACCGAACCAGAGAGTGAAAGAAGTCTTCAAAAATGAGTGAATACTTCCTAAAGAATCGTGTAAAGGTGGACGTGTTGAGCGGCAGTGGTTGTAGATTTTTTTCCATTTTATTTTCTGGAAATATACTTTTAAATGCTTTTGAAATACAATGACACATAGTTTTTCTAAATGATTTGTTGAAGAAGGAGGGGAAGGCTGGAGCTAAGTTATGGTGTTGTGCACAAAAGATTGTCCTTGATTTGTTTTATGCTTGTAATAAACTGCCTACCTTTGCCATGGCGAGTTATCAGGACTGTCACTATCCTCAATTTCAGGAGCGACAGTTTATTGAGACAAAAAAGTGAGGAAAAAGAATCTCAGTTGATAAAAAAAACAAAAAACGCATGTAGAATTAGTCTATACAGGATAGAGTCAAATAAAGGATGCAACAAGCGAGACAGTGTGAGTTATGGGTGGTGGTGGTGGTGGTGAAGGGTTATTGCATAAATGTGTGTCCAATAACATTGTGAGGAATCAGTGAAGAATGCCGGTTTGATACATTGCGCAGTTTAGCCTTGAGTGTGGAACAAAAGCGAGGACAAGTCATACAGTGGAAATAAGAGCTCCCAATTCTGTGTGGTTAAGCTCAACACAGAAAGATTTATGTGCAGCATCATGCTGTTTTCTTTCATTTCTCCACCTTTCTCGCACGCATTTACTTCTGTCTTTTGTAGTCTTCTTGCCGAACTGCTTGAGCCTGCCATTCCTCCGAGCTCTTTCTTAATGTATCAGCCAAGGTCCTCCTCACCCACTGTGCTACGCTCTTTGAATAGGCTTTGTTAATACCAAATCTTTCACAGATTAATTTCAGAATGGAAACGGGAGAATGGATAGAATGGAAAAACGAAGTAAAGGGCTAAAAGGGATTTTCTCTTTTTATAATGTATTAATGGCTTTTGGGTCCCTGCTGAAAGCAACAAAAGGGTATAAATCACATTAGCATACGGTAAATTTTCCTCTTCAATCTTTTCTTGCAGAACAATTAGGAAGTCCATTTTATTAGCTGCCCTTTTAACGTTCTCTGATAGAGGTTCAAATGCCATCAGCGCGTTCCCGATTCTGAACCCCCCGTGGTTAAGCACAAATAAATCAGTTTCACAAAGTGACTGTGGAAGATGTGTGACGTGTATACAGACAGTCACGACGTATAATGCATTGAGATTTGACATATACTTTAATTGGAATAGTGTGTTGCTTTTTGTCCTGTTTTGGTGTTGAATGTGTTGCTCAGCAGCACGGTGGTGCAGCCTCACAGCAAGAAGGTTCCAAGTTCAAATCCCCTGGGATCCAGGGGATTTTCTTTGCGGAGTTTGCATGTTCTCCCCAAGTCTGCATGGTTTCTTTCTGGGCCCACCGGCTTTCTACCATCCAAGACGTACATTTGGTTGTAGACAATTTGGCAACTCTGACTTGATCTTTGGTGTGAATGTGTGCGTGCATGGTTGTTTGTATCTATGTGCCGGCCTTGTAATGAGCTGGAGACTTTAGTGTAAAGCTGGAGGCTTTATACTCTCCCTCCCTCCTTCTGCTGCTATAGATGGATAAATGTATTGCTCTAAGATGGTGTTAATGCCCCATTTCTAGACCTGATCTACTCTGTCTTTGAGGATCTAGTAAATGAAAAGCAAGGGAACTCTTCCACTGTTACAGCAGATTACTTTAAAGTAATATATTTACTGTTTTGAACAGGTTAGCATATAGCTGTTATAGAATAGTTATATAAATAGACTATTTGCATCAGACTGGTGACTATAAGGGTAGATTTTTTTTTTTTTAATACTGCTTATATAATCTACTAGAAATAAATGCTCATTTATAATGGACCATCCTTAATGTTTATAATAAAAAACAACTTTTTTTCTGTATGTGTAGGGTATAGCGACAGAAGTGAGTTATTCCACTAAAGGTATATTTTAGCAGGCCCTGACTTTCAGACTCTTTAACCTCCATGTACAGTTCACATGCACAACATGTTCACAGAGTATAGGCTGGTGCTCTGGTGTTATGTAAAAGGTTGTACTATAATTGGTGTCATCCGTGTAGAGCTAAAATAAAAGCTAGGTTGTTCGTGCTCAAAAGTTAAGTTAGTGACTTACAAAGTGCGGTGAGGATTCCAGTTCCAACCTCTAGCCACTAGATGGCAACCGAATCCTGAAGTGAAATTTTACTGTGATTTGTATACATCCCATTTTCTTTGTCTCTTATTCTGTTAACCTTTACATAGTCTTTAAGTTGTTTTATGTTTTTAAGCAAAATTGCATGTATGAAATACTATCATTAATGAACCGCAAATTGTTTTTCCCCCTATACTTCCTATAATCTACCCAGACTGTTTTGATGATGAATCATTGCCATTCTTATGTTATTTTTATTTCTAAATAAGTGGCTGCATTGACAGGGACTATTTAATGCTAGTGTATTATATTAATTTTAAGAAGATATCATCTGACCAGTGACAGCATCACTTTGAACTACTGTGTAATTAATTTCATTCATATTTCTTTCAGATGATTTGATATGTATTATTTAATAGGTACGATGGTTATATTAACATTTTTATGTAGGTTATATCTTATTGATTTAGTTTTGCGGCATTGCGTGAGCAGAAGAGGTAAAACAGTACCACACTGCTCTGTTTTTGTGGAGACTAAATGCATTTATCTATAGTTGAGTGGTGTACTTCAGTTTTGCAGTGCTTGGAACCCAAGTGCAAAATGCCTCCAGAAGGATACAGCACTAAAGCAATAACGTATACTGATTATTCCACATGTAGATTGGACCAGTACCACTCCAGAGCAAAATAGCTTTGAGATTCGTCTTGTCTATCACTCTATTTGGCAGTCGGCTCTGATGGAATGAGCCATGTGTTGACTCTAATTGAACAAATTGCTGCTATTTTATTGCAGCAAAACTCAAATAAGCTGCATCTTCTCTGGCAAGGAAGCAAGGATGCTTTCTCTCATGATAACTGTCGGAAAAACTCATTCATATTTTGGCTAAGAGGGTAAGAGAAGCAGCTGTAGTCCTACGCATGCACATTACATGCACACGGGCACAAACGCACAGTACAAAAAAGACTGGAGCAGATGGGGAACATGCTTCATTAAAACAAATATACAGTACAGTTGGTGAGTAATTTGATGAGTTATCATGTTCTCCTCTGACTGCTTATTGTCAGACATATGGTAATTTGCTGCTATTATCCCATTTAGATCAGTGAAAAACAGGCTAAATGAGTTTCTTTGTTCAGCACGCAGGTTTTTTCTTGAATTTTAATGAATTTACATCTGTCAGGCACTTTATAGTTTATTACTGCATAAATGCAAACTACACAACAGACTCAATTTTGTACAAGTACAGGTGCTCCTGCTATTTGATGAGAAATATTAATTCACTATAATTAGTAAGATGTAAAAAAGTGAGAGAAGAAAACACCAGATTGGGGTGTAAGAAAAGGGTAAATAGGTGCTGCTGGAAAGTGAAGAGCTGGAATAGAGGGGAATGAGGTATATTCATGCTTCTTTTTAAATATCAAATTTAAACGATTGAATTCCTGAAGTCTTGAAATGAACTGTTTTACCTCATGTTCATAATCTTAAAGGTTTGATCCTGTGGGCCGAAAAAACTTCACCACACACTTAAAAACTGGCCAAATATCTACACTGACAAATGCCCCAGTGTGAAGTATCTAACTGAACATCACACAAACCATGCCCAAGTCAAAGGTCCAACCATGACAAATTACAGTATTACGATCACACTATAGCCAG
Source organism: Arothron firmamentum (assembly GCA_016586285.1). NCBI lineage: Eukaryota > Metazoa > Chordata > Actinopteri > Tetraodontiformes > Tetraodontidae > Arothron > Arothron firmamentum. The sequence continues at coordinate 37,507 of BJFM01002524.1, forward strand.
GATTTAAGAGTATGCAATCATTTCTGGACCCTGGAGGAGACATGATCCATAATGTACTGAAACATATCTCTTTTCACAGTTCCTACTGGTGATACAAGACATGCAGTTTTAAAATGACATGAAGTGCAATTTTGTTTATTGCATTTTGAGCCAGCCCACTGGAAAAGATATAAGATGTAATGTACCCTCCACTACACACTTTATGTTTACTCTATATTTGTGTCTTCAGTTGGACCAGCATTATCCTTTTGCTTTGATATAGGATTGTGAACACATTATGTGCACGTACTGGTGCAACAACTGTACCTATGTGCCCACAACTCTATTGGGGTTTTGGAGAGGGTGTGGTATAATGAATTAAACTTAAATATTGTAAAGCGATAGAAAGAAAACTCAAAATTTCTGTAATCTTGCAATATCACCAGGATGCTTTGCTGATGTAATTAAAGAACATTTCAGAGCAAAAAGTCAAGGGGAGGTAGAGCAGAAATTTTTAAGTAAACAAGGATGAAAAAGAGAGTCAGAGTTTAGTTAAGGCATTCACACTAGGGACAGTTGTTCCGTACCAAAGGCCATTCCAAGTTTATTCATTGTTTTGTTGTTTTCATTTTCAAATTAGAACGTGCTAGGAACAGGCCAGATATACCGGCTGCTTGTGTGTGTGTGTGTGTGTGTGTGTGTGTCTGTCTGTCTGTCTGTCTGTCTGTCTGTCTGAGCCTGACCAAGCATACCATACGGAGGCCAGGGACGTGTGCCCTGCTCAAGCAAGGTACACTTACACTCACACTATCCAAAGAGGGCAAACATGCTTGGGCACGGTGCAATTGCCTATGAGTGCGCCCTTAATGTGGAAAAGTGAGGGTGGGGGGGGTCCAGATGGCTTATATGGTTTAATTGCTTCCTCTGTGATGGTGTCTGAAGGTAATTATCAGTCAGATTATTATTGAGTGTTAATTTATTGCCTCCCTGGGAGCTCTGTGTTAAATAAACACAGCAGAGTAAATAAAGAGAGGGGGAATGGGCTACTGCTGCTGCTATCAGATGGCAGCACAGCACACACCACCCACTGGGGAGCACTGGTAATTTATCTGTTGGTCCCAAGCATACTTTCATGCCTGAACAGAAGGACTGTATGTTTAGGTGTTGTGTTGACAATCCATGAGGCTGATAATGGACTGCCCTGAGGAGCTCCCCATTTTTTCTTTCGTGTCAGGGATGTGGTCCTCAGTAATTTATCTGACTATGATGTCGACCAAATAGACACACTGACTAACAGCTAAGCCAACCACCATCTGTTGTACAAGCAGCAGAGTTCCAAAATCTGCTGTATAATATCACTTTTTTTGAAATTCTTCCACGTAATTATGGCTAATATTCTTAATTTTTCATTGTTTTTTTCTCCTTTTTTATATGATCATGGTGCATGAGCTGCACACACAAAAAAAGCACTTTTAAAACTGTTATTGGCAGGATTTTGTGAGAGCTGGAGCAGAAAAGCCGCTCGGGCGCATAGGGAAAATCCTCATCAACTCGGCACAGTAATCTCCGGAGTTTCCCTCAACTTCCAGCTGCCTCATCCAGCTGTGGAAACTTATTTTAAAAGGCAATAGCCAAACAAATCTGCTGTCCTGATGTTCAACCACATGGTGAATGTTGGAACACAGCTGGTTAGTTACATAACTTTCTGGGGTTAGACTCACCATATTTAAAGCATCACAAGCTGACTACACATACATATATATATATATCTTAGGGCTGTCAAACGATTAAAATTTTTAATCGAGTTAATTACATCTTAAAATTAATTAATCGTAATTAATCACAATTCAAATTATCCCCAAAATATATCATATTTTTCTGTAAATTATTGTTAGAATGGAAAGAAATGATAGAAGGCGGATATATACTGTACAGCAACATACTGTATTTGTTCATTACAACAATAAATCCACACTGGATGGCATTAATATTGTTCAAGAACATTATTTATTTTTTAGACAGTATTCTTTTTTTCTCTTCAAAATTAACAAGACTTTTTCCTTTCTTTCTCTTTCTTTCAGTAACAGGAC
>BJFM01002524.1:53758-73329 GCA_016586285.1 Arothron firmamentum
ATAGATAGATAGATAGATAGATAGATAGATAGATAGATAGATAGATAGATAGATAGATAGATAGATAGATAGATAGATAGTAATTAGATAAATGGAGCATCTGTTTTCAAATGAGACACAATAAAGGTATTTTATTTTGTGATTTGTATTCTATGAATATTTCATAATGTCAGGAAATATCATAATCTGCTATGTTCTCCTGTAGTGTGTCAGCTTGTGGTGGAAAGCAGACTGCTTCCGTAAAAACAATTCTACAAAACAAAATTCAAGTTCAGAGAAATGCATATTTGTTAGTGCAGTGTATGAAATAGGGAATAGATTTACCGGTACTTATAAAGCAGCCTCAAAAATGGCATTGAAATGAATGTTCTTTGCCTTCAGCAGCCAAAGTAAAAGCTGAGTGCTATAATACATAGCACCCACTCCTCTTCATTGCTGTTGTGATAGGGCTGGAGAGATGGGCAAGGCCGAGTGAAGGAGGGTAAAGATACAAGATAGGGGAAACAAGAAAGTGTACCCTCAGTCAATTGCAAAGCTGTCAAGGTGTAGGTGCATACAAGCTACAAGCAAGAGATAAGGAGCAACTCTGTCTCAGTTTTCCTCTTCGCCTCCGACAGCCTATTCTTGCTTGTTATCATCTATCTTTTTTCTCTTTACCATTGCACCAATATAAATTAAGCAAGTAATGGTAGAGCACTCTGATTTTAGAAATTCTGACACTTAGATACATTAACATCTTATCTCAGTATTACATTAGTCCTCAAAGTAGCACAGTGTTTTAGACAATTATTATTTAGTATTGACCATGAGGGGAAAAAATGGATTAAGCGTGACGTTAAGAGCCATAAAACATGAGACAATTGGTCTAAGGATCAGATGTGACATGCCTTGAGTCTGGCCACAGACACAGACACACCCACACACACACACACACACACACACACACACACACACACACACACACACACACACTATAGAATCTGCCGAGTATTGTGTTGGTAGGATGACAAGACCCTAGGTTTTCCCAGCAGAACATTCCCCAAAGCACTGCATCGCCTACACAAACGCACCGTCCATCCACATGATGTTAAAAAAAATAATAAACAAAAACAGATCTATTAGACCAGGCCACCTACTTCTATCGCGCCGGGTTTCGGTTGCTCATCTGTTGGCTTGGGGCCAGGGGCCAGCCTTCTCTGTCCACATGCATCAATGAGCATCCCATGATCCTGTCACCTGATAACCACCATTTCTTCCTCTGAACGCTTTTGACGGATACTGACCATTCAACATCTATTACCATCCGCAAGAGCTGCAGCTATATAGCCATCACAATTTAACCCTTGTTAAACTCACTCAAGTCTTCATACTTGCCCTTTTTTTCACAACATTGTGCATCAACTTTGAAGACAACATATTTGTTGTTCAATATGCTCCAGGTGTCATTATGATGGGACAACCAAAATTACAATTTTGTAATTAAGAATTAACCTTTTCTTTCTTGTTTTTGACATTTTCTTTGCATATTATTCTTGTCTAGTCATTGAAAATGTGTCTTCTGTTACAGTATTCAGCTGCACTAAAACTATATTGCTTCATTCTTTTTAACTTTCCACAGCTTAAAATAAGATAAGTTGTATTTGATTCCTTTTCACTTGCCCATCATTATGAAACCAAACATAATATTCATCTCAGCTGGCTTTGAATGTTATATTTCTCTTCTATAAAGTGCCCAGATACTTACAGTGGATGAAAATGACTGTGCTTTAGATATTACAAACCCTACTGACAGAAGTTTTGGACAAGTCATTTATATCAATCAGAGGGAAGTGGGGGGAATGTGTTAAACATACTATCGAACTGATTCAAGAATAGATGTCAGATACAAATGAATGGAAGGATTTTAATGAGTGTTTCAAACTTAATGGTACAGTATTGGTGCTGTTTTCATTGATCTCAGAAAAGCGTTTGACACCATTAATCACCAGATACTGCTGACCAAACTGTCTAGTTTTAATTTCTCTCCAAGTACTCTGAATTGGTTTGAATCATACATATCTGCAAGATCACAGTGTGTCAGGATACAGAACACGAAGTCAACACCACGGATCAACAGTCTCGGGGTACCGCAGGGGTCAGTACTAGGCCTACTGCTATTCAGTCTGTTTATAGATGATCTGCCAAGTTGTTGTCCTTTGAATGTTACCTGCCAAATGTATGCCGATGATGCTGTTCTCTATGTCCATGCAAAAGATAAAAAACATGCTGCGCAAGAACTGACAGGTGCTCTGACAAATGTGTCAGACTGGCTTGAAAAATCCCAACTATACTTGAACACATCCAAGACTGTGTGTATGTACTTCTCAAAAAGAGCGGCTACTGACAGTGATCCCAACATTTTTGTACAAGGTCAAACAATCAAGGTGGTACAAGAGTTAAAACACTTAGGAATCACTCTTGACTCACAACTGCTTCTTAAATGACAGATAAAAAACATTGTAAATAGAATTATGTTTAACTTGTCCAACTTTAAGTTTATTAGAAACAATCTAACTTTTGAGTCAGCAAAATTGTATTTTGATACTATGTCACATGTCCTATTGCGTAACAAGTTGGGCGTCGGTCTGTAAGATGACACTAAAGTCAGTTGAAACAACCTTTTCTAAACAACCTTTGAAAGTATTAGATAGAAAACCAAAAACGTACTATCACTGTCAGATATTAAATAAACATGAACACTTAAACTTGGACAACATTGTTAAATACACTGATGCCATCTTGATTTACAAGCACCTCCTCCATTGCAAGAATTTGTGAAAAAATTCAAACAGATCAACAAGAGCTGGTTCTAGGGGTGACATCGCATACCTGGAATACAATACCAAATACAATACGTGAACTTCTGTCTCTGGTCCTTTTTACCAAACATCTTAAAGCTTGGTTACTGGAAGAACATCGCTGTTGCCACAACAGTGTTTTTGAGGACACACTTTCCCTTGTTACTGTTGCGTTGATGTTACTATTGCCTTATTGATTTATTATCTTATGTTGTTAACATCAACCTGCCGAAGGGATTAAAGATGGAAATTAGCCGTGGCTATGATCTTGCATATTTATATGTGTTGTCCCCATTTTAAATAAATCAATTCAATTCAATTCAATTCAATTCATTATGCAATACCATATTTGGTGGTGGTCTAGTGATGGGACACAGATAGAAACTGAGACATTGCCCTCAACCCCACTTTATTTTCCAAATTGTCAAAGAAGGAAGGGATAGCTACATCTCAGTAATTCATCATTTATCATGATTTCTTAATTATGACAATTCTTATTACAATCATAAAGCGTCTTCGCACTGTTTTTGAAGTTCGATGTTGAAATGAACTGCTTTAAGTTATGGAAAAAATGAATGAATGAATTATCAATCTTCTAGATCCCCTATTTACTGCTGAGTATTTTCAAAGTGTCTTACTCTCCTTGCCAATGCAGCAATTTAATTCTTGTATTTAAATCAGCCTCTTTCAATCCATAGATTCATTATTTCCTGTAGGTATCTTTTGAATAGCTCTGGAACTTGTGGTTTGTTTTTGTGTTTTTTTCCTCACCACCTAAGATATTTTTAAATTGTCTTGATATTTTTTTCCCTGACTTTGCCAAAACTTTCTGTACAACACGAGCAAATTGCATTAAGCCTCCACCAAAATTGTAAAGCGCTGTCAGAACATAGGATGCTCCTCATTTTTCATTTTTGAGCGCTACTAATTGTAAGATGTTAACAAGATTTTTCTAATTAAAAGCTCGAAACAAAAGCTGAGATACACATACTTTGTAGTTCACAGGCTAGAAATTAAATGGCATGAAGGACAAACAATGCTTCATATGTTGAGCCAATGCTATTAAGCACAAAACACACACACACACACACACACACACACACACACACACACACACACACACACACACACACACACACACACACACACACACACACACACACACACACACATACACACACACACACACACACACACACATACACACACACAAAATCACTCTTAACTTAGAAGCATGGTTTAGAGGAGATAAAAAGCATCTTCCTTATCAGTCTCATAGCTTTGCCAGAACCTTTTGTAGTTGGTGGTCTGTGTTTTGTCTGCCATTTTCCATTTTTTCCCCTCTTTCATTTCCCTTCCTGTCTTTGTAAGCCGGTCTGCATGGTCCACAACTTTGAGGCCCAAACATTACATGCGCCTCTGCCTCTGCTGCCGGAGATTAAAAATAATAGGCAGCCCCATTAATTAACCAACTAATCTAACTGTTTGAGTTTTGTTGTATTTACAGCTCACAGATGTGAGCTGTAAATACACTGTTGCCTCTGCAAAAATGACTCCCACACACATTAAACTGTAATTTCTGCAACAGCATGCAAGAACCAAAAGCACAGCTCTCCATCTTTTCTTTTCCTCTACATACTTTAAGGTAAAAGCCATGTCCCCCTATTTATTTGTTTATTTAGTTTTGTAATCGTCTGAGTTGATATTGTTGATTTAAGACTTCACCTTCAATTTGGTGTGGTATGTGGATGGAGCTTTGGCTTTTGCAGCGACTGAGCCAATTTTCTGCTTCAAGCTCCTCTAATAAACCATGCCTTGCTATCAGAAGGTTTTGGCTTCTCTGATGAAGGCCATTTATTTCAAATTAAAGGAGAGTTCCTTATCTTTGGTTGCCTTAAACAGAGAGAGAGAGAGGGAGAGAGAGAGAGATAAAAATGGCATGTCTCATCCTCTGTGTCATTAATTTGAGGAGAGAGAAAAAAGAGGGGCGGCCAGCACGGTGGTGCAGTGGTTAGCACTGTTGCCTCGCAGCAAGAAGGTTCTGGGTCCGAATCTCGGGTCCGCCCTTTCTGTGCGGAGTTTGCATATTCTCCCTGTGCATGCACAGGTTTTCTCCAGGCATTCCAGTTTCCTCCCATAGTCGAAAGACATGCTTGTTAGGTGAATTGATCAGTCTTAGTTGACCGTGTGTGGTTGTCTGTCTTTGTGTTAGCCTTGCGATAGGCTGGTGACCGCCTCTCGCCCCTTGAGAGTTGGGATAGGCTAAAACAGACACCTGCAACCCAGGTGTGGCTAAAGCAGGTACAGAAAATGGATGGAAAGAGGGGCTGCATCCAGGAAAAGTAAGAAAGGGAACAAGTCAGAGTTGAAAAATGGAAGATTAAAGAGGGAAATTAGAAACTTTGCAGGTGTGACAGGGTTATTTCACCTGGGCTTACTGTTTGAGAGAGCACGCTTTACGTATGTCTTTCCTTTCTTCTGTTTGATTGACTTCTTAAGTTTGCATGTTTGCATCAGTGATCATTTTCATCATCCACCCTCAGATTATCTCAGCCAGAATTAATGATATTGTTCTAAAAGATAGAATATGAGTGTATGTGTGTGCCTGCAACAAGAAATGCTTTTTAAGGGGTTGGGCAATGTGTTATGAAAGGCCTTACAAAGGTAGAAGTACAACGGTCTGTGTGTGTGTGTGTGTGTGTGTGTGTGTGTGTGTGTGTGTGGGTGTGTGTGTGTGTGTGTGTGTGTGCGTGTGTGCGTGTGCGCACGTGTGCCCAATTTTGTGTATGCCATTTCACAACAGTATGGGTGTACATAACATAGCTAAGCCTGTTCCTGCTTCACACAGTCAGACTCCATTATAGTGAGGCGCCCAGGCAACCAGCCTGTCATAGTTAACAGTCAAACAGATAGACAGGCAAAGACCAATTATAATACACCCACATATCAAATTAAGCATGTCTGATTTGATCTCCTGGAGCACACACTTTTCTGATGGATTTGATCAGCTTGAACCTACCCACACAATTAAATGTGAGTTAGCACTAATGGCATGAGTCGGAGCGAAGGACGTTCCATACTCACTGTAGGCTGTTTAAAGTGTTTCACGCTTTTAATTTTATTTCATGTTTGTCTTGTTGAATTTCATCAGATTTTACCCTTAATATTGTCTCTATTTTAGCGCATCACATGGGACAAACAGATCTGAGAATGCACCACTTTTTAAATTAGGACTTTTAGCACTTATTTTCTAAATATGCTAAACATTGGTGAGAGTTAAACGCAAGGCTGTTTTGCATTAGTAGCTCTAATCCACATGTGAGTTAATAGGGAATTCAAGGATTTGTGGTATCAGTTGGTCCATTTAAGAAGCTCTGTTGACTTTAATGTTCATGTCACCTGGGTGATACTTAAAAATACACATTTCTACTTATTGTTCGGATTTTTTTAAAATCTATTTGGAGGATTTATGCTAAAATATGACATGGTATGAGTTTGGTTTCCTGAATCTACACACGTTTGATGTTTGAGGGTCGCCAAACTATAGTAACCTTGTGTATGTAGATGAAAGTGCCTCGCAGTAACATCTTTTTTCGTCTGTCTTATTGCAGGGCTCGCACCACAGTCCCAGTGTGTTCTAACCTGCAGGCACAGATTTTATCCTGTTACAGGGGGAATAAGGACCGGTCTCTGCAATGTGCAGATTTGGCCAAAGCATATATGCAGTGCATCGACGCGGCGAAGAAGGTGGGTGTTCTTTTGTATTTTGTCTTTCATTTTCTGTCAATTATCTTCAGGATTTTTAGTTAGAGAGCTTCTGCTATGGAAAAAAGGAGTCATATTTAAAAATGTATACATGGATTACTTTTTTTTTAGACCATCTGCAACAGCTTTCACACCAAAAACAGCAGCAGAGCTAAATTATTGTAGAATATCCATTTTATATGGACCTTTAAAGAAGCAAGGTTTTAGGTAGGTTTATGTCATAAGAATTGAGTTTGACAGGCAGCTTTTGAAGTTTTCCATGGAGAAAAAGGTTGTTATTTCCATAGGAGCACACTTTCTGATGTAAAAGAAGGAAATTAATTTCTTTTCATGTTCTTGAGACTGTTCTGGGCTAGTTAAAGACCAAAAAGAAATAGATTGATGAGATTTTGAGCACTGTCACTTTAGGCTTTTACAGAGGGAAAATGTCATGAGAAGCATTCAGCTCTCAGAGTGATTGTCTGATGTAAACGTGTGTAATCCAAGGTCTTTGCCACAAGAATTTTTTTCTAAATAAATTGAAAATGACACTGTTTCAGAGGTAAACACTCTTTGGTCTCCCAGAAAAATACGTATTCAGTGGCAGTTCAGCCTGTCACTTCAGACTCTATAATTTCTTGCTTTAGTTTGATACAGCCTAGAGGGGCAAACCTTTTAAGCAGCTGTAACAGAAAATATGACAAGCTTTAGCATATTTTTTTTCTTTTTAATTACTTCCATGCACTTAATTATAACCAAGCAGTTATACCTGTATATCCACTACAGGCCAAATATTTGGAAATAACTTCCAGTTTCTAACTGTATAAGACTCCTTCTAGGTCAGTGAAGAGTCAAACCATATACCGGTACTAAGAAGTACGATGCAGTTTTATTTATTTGCTGTGGTTGGTTTTTAGGTGCCACTGTGGTACAATGATAAGTACAGATGCCTCACAGCAAGAAGGTCGGGAGCTCAAATCATGCTCAGGCTTGTGGAGCTTGCAAATTCTCTCTGCAAATGTTGTGTATATGTATTGTATTTTGTATTCTTAGGGTACACAATCCAAAAAGTTTGAATAGTTTCTTGGGTTTGCACTGCTGCAGCAGTTTAAAGTTAGAAAGAAACTGGAAGCTGAAGAGTAAGCTGTTTAGAAGGCAAAACGTTGCACAAGTTTGTACAGAGTTTATTTTAAAGGTGTTCAGCATCATAACGCAATGTACAGTTTATGTCATGCTGCTCTCTGCTAGCTGCTTTGACTTGTACATAAAGGTGCCCCCCCCCCCTTGGTAATCTTTGCTTCTTCATGTACTTCAATTCCAAAGACCATCAAAAGGTGTATTCGTTAATCCGTTTTTTGTAATATGGAAGAAATCTTCGGAAAGAGCATGTTTGAAAAAATAAACTGTGATCAAGTATAGCCAACAATTAGGTGCTAGATTCAAATTGTATAGAAAACATCAGTGCATGGGAACTTTTTACTCCAGAGTAAAAGAGGACTTTACTGGGACTGAATTCATCGCAGATCTTGTTTTTTCTCAAAAAGCCACTGTGATGTGTTTTGATCAGTGCCACAGCAGGTCAGTGGGCAAGGCCGCTGGCATTTCTCTGCCGGTTCAGACGACAGTCTTCAGGCGTGCGAGTGTACACATGTATGTTTGATGGCAAATGAGGGGAGGATCCCACCGAGCTCACAGGAACGGAGCTGATAACCTCCAGTCATTATCCTTGGAAGGTTGGGTTTGAGACGAGCGCTGCAGCATGCACCACACAGGCTGTCCCACACATTCAGCGGGATTTTTGGAGGCATTTATCTCCGCACTTAGATGTAAAAACATAACGCAACAGACATACATTCTCTATACTGCCTGCTGAGACTTCAAAGCCACTGAGAACGAATATCTGTTCTTGTACTGATTAGTGTCCAGGGCTCAGAGAAAAGAAAAGCTGCTGGACAGAATAATATTGATAAATAAGGGAAGATTTGAGAAAGTAAAGGCTTTGAAAAGAGACGTACTGACAAGAGAGAAAGGCCTTAATTAAGAGAAAAAGAACAATAAATTGGTGACTGTGATTTAGATAAAATTGAGACAGTTGTTAAAAGAGCATTTCTGATCACAGACGCATCTGAGACTGCAACACGGGCTAGCTCTGGATGTCTGCAAGTTAGGACTTTTAAAAGTAGCATATAGCACTTTACCCTGAGTCACAGATATTGTTTGTTTTATACCTCACCTAATAAAACAATCATCATCAATCTAATATGTAATTTGACTGGAGGAGCTAAGAGACAAAACTTGTAGCATACTATGAAGATGTGCTTTTCCTGTAATTTTTTATCCCGCATATTCACAGAACATGATAGATAGATAGATAGATAGATAGATAGATAGATAGATAGATAGATAGATAGATAGATAGATAGATAGATAGATAGATAGATAGATAGATAGATAGATACTTTATTAATCTCTGAGAGACATTCACATCAACACAAATTCACTTTATGTGAGCTAATCTGTAGCACCAAATAGTGTAACCTGGCTGAAGTACTGGAGATCCAAGGTTATGAAGTTGAGAATGATTCCTGAGTATGTTTGAGGTACGCTAAAACCTTTATAGAATGCAATATTTAACCGTCCTACACATTTTCCAGGTCTTATTTTGGAGTGACTTTCTTATTTAACAGACTCCCTAGCTTGTTTGGCCCCTGCCGACCACATGGCGTACGTTTCTGGCAGTTAAGAAAATGAGGGTACGAAGGGTAGGAGGACTTGTAATGAGACGTCAGATTTGTCAGGCATTGCCTGAAATTACCCAGTGCATTAGGATTGACTGTCCATCTCCTTGGTGAGGGGCATTAATTTGCACCTCTAATTCCCCCCTTGCTCTTGTTTGGCTATTCATTTGGATTGGCCTATTTGTCCATTGACAGTCCTGCCATTCCGAGATTCGGGTGTTTTGCGGTATCGTGTAGGAGGATCAAGTGATAGCTTGTCACATGCCATCAAAAAGAGCAAGATTATAAATGCTGTGTTAAGGCGAAGAAACTTGTGAGCGTAAATTATGAGTGCATATGTAGAGAGTGCATTTGTGCTATGTTCCTCTGAGGTTTGGGTTCTCTGCTTCCTGTGTTTCACATGTATTGTGTGTGTGGTGTTCAATAAACATTAAAGATTTAAGGTCTACCACAGAGAGAATTCATCAGTCAAGAGCATCAGCATGTGTGTGCTGTTCCTAAGGCATGCTAAGCCTGTAAGCTTGATTCACTGTGGATAGCTTGAAAGAAGATAACAGGTTCAGGTTTTAATACATTTATTCTGAAAAAAGAAAAATCCCTATTGACAACACTGGTGTACTGATAACACCTCTGTATCTGCTAGCAGAGTAATTGCACACTGAATTTCTCAAAGCCAGTGAATCACAGCAGAGTAAAACCTGCAATCCTATTGATTTTTTTTGCCTTCATTCTTTTACCTTCGGTTTTTAATATTGATCGAAACGAAGCCGTGATCACAGCAGCGCACCTCTACTGCTCGCCAACGATATGAAATGTAAAATAAATAAAAACTCATGCTGCAAAAATGTCCAGAAATACTTACAAATGCAGATAATGACGGTGGACATGACAGGTGAATGCGAAAGAAATAGGAAGACAAACACAGCATTTGAAGAAAAGCAAGTAAATCCGCAAAGAAACTATAAATTCCCTGAGGAAAAAAAGGTTGTGTACTGACCAGGTTTATAAGAAAGCTGAAATATTCAGAAAATGGGAAGAAATTGTGAGGAAATGATTCAGAACATCAGAGAGAACAAGCAGATTTGGACAGTGGGCTGTCAGAGTCCTGATGGGAGAAAAGATTTGGAAAGAAAGAAAGTCCTGCAGAGGTATTTATAGCTTTTACTACTTTTCTGACCCACAACAGACCGTATATTACACAGAACTTTTCACAAGTACTTTCAGTTTAGTATATAAGAATTAGAAGAATAATTAGCTTATTTTTAAAAAAGTAGTTTACACCATTGGTATGTATTTATAAATGCTACAGGCTGTCTGCCAGTTTTTAAACTTAGCCTAATTAAGGAACCCTGTTTCCTCATAGGCTTTTTATGTATTCATGTTTTGTTTTTTTTCTTGGAGAAGCAAATGCCTTAGCTTAAACATTCGTAGCTCTACTTTCCAACCTTCTAAAAAATGTAGGTTGCTTTAATTGGGCTAAAGTCTTGCTGTATTTTCATATCATCTTTCAAAGTATAGAAGTTACCTTTAATGATGATGTGTCATAGAGCAGATAGCCCCCCCCCCCTTTGGCATTCAATTTTTGACTGTGTGTTTTAACAAGGACGATTTCATGCTAAGAAGAACCATGTCAAATCTTTTTTTTTTTTTTTTTCTTTTTTTTTAAGTTAATTTCTTGGTGGAGGGTCTGGTTGTGTTTAAATTTTTTTTAGTTGTGACTGCCTTAGTTGTGGTAGTTATATTAATAAATACTGGATTAACTGGATCCACGATTGGGTGTGGAGCTATAATTGTAAAAAGAAATATTATTGTCAAGAAATGTACATCCTTTCATTTTCAGTCAATATAAACAGAGACATGCTGCTCCCTAGCTGCTTAGCAACCACCACTCTTGCTCCTGACTGACAAATTGCACATTTGGAGCGACATACAATGTATCATAGCGCTGTGTTCAGTGTATACTGTTTTGTTTAAGATTTGGTAGCCCACAACACCATACAGCCATAGGAATGTACGGATATAGATTATAATATGTAAACGACATGTTGGAATGGTTCTGAATGGTACTGATATTTTGCTTTCTAATTCACTCAGCCATGACGATTTCTATTAAGCTGGTTAATTTTGACTAGCAGCTACAAGTGTTGATAGAAATGGCAATGAAGGTTGCTGGCAGCCTCAGGCAAGACATGTGGAAAGCAAGTAAATTTTGACTTTTATTGGTTTTAGAAATTATTTGGTATTCGACAAATAGATTTTTATCCTAAGACAAAATCATAAATGCTTACTTGCATATACAGCAACTACTGTATGCATTTATGATGGACGGCTTCAATCAAACTATCTTTATTTTTCTTTTGCACTATCTAATGATTTCTGCTTGCATATGTCATACAAGAAGTTGTTTATAGTCATACAATGTTCCGGCAAAAGGTAGCTTCCTTTTTGTCTTTGAAATTACGGTAATCTTTTGTCAGATAGGTCTGGTTGAATTATTAAAAGAAAAAGGTCAATGTTGAAAATGTTATTAAAATAGAATTTCACCACTTTGAAAGTGACTTCAGAATTAAGTACAGATACAGCCCTTAATTGTTGGAGTTGGAAAGCTCTAGCTGCAGCCAAAAAAAAGCATAACAGCTATATTAGATGACAAAAGCATAGCATTACATTAAAGCCAGGATTCATAGGCATTGTTTTATGTGGTACAAAGTTAAATTCAGTTATTTTTATGTATATCAGTGTAATTTTTTAGTTATGCATAACTTTTGTTATGTAAATTATGTGTCTTTAGTTCTCAGATTTTGAAGAGTTTTTTTTTTGTTATTTGGTTAACTTCAATGTTCATCTGTTTGTTTTGATGTAGCTGTTTTTTTCTCCCCCCAATCTATCTTTAATGAAGCGTTCTTCATCTGCCTTTTTTTTTTTTTTGCTCTGCTTTTCTGTACCAGGCATCTTTTATCTGACTGCCGACAACTCGTTTCTTTCCCTGCCTCTGTGCATACTCCAGTCTCTTTGTCTTTCTTGTTTTTATCCTCCTTCTCTCCTTCTAAAGCATTCTCTTTATTTTCCAAAGAGCTTCCTTCATTTTTTTATTTTTTTTTAAATTTTTTTCCCTGGGTGCACTATGTCGGATCTATTGATTTCATTTTCAAACTGCTGGCCGGTTCGCCCCTAAGTCATAAGCCATCAGAGTTGCCTCCTTTTCAGACCAGTATTGATCATTGTACAGCCAATCACAACCAGTCACCACCAAGTGTCATTATGTGCTGCAGCTCATTTGTTGTTTGTCTGTCTTGTATTGTCTCCTCTCTGCGTATTCTTTTAATCTAGCAATTCAACACCCCCTGCCCCCAAGGAGAAAAAAGGAAAAAAATGACCTTCTACGATTATGTATTGAAGTTGCCAGTTCTTTTTGCTATTTCTTTTCCCATGTAAAATAAGCCTGACATGGAATCAGGAGAGCTTTACATGAAAAACTTATCGCTATTTTTCAGAAGAATTTAGGTTTTCGATCCAAGTCCTAAACTGTGTTTACTCTGCTCGACTATCTCTGACGAGCATCCAAGATTCCCTTTATATCTTCATCATTTTCGAAAGTCACTTTGTCTTTCATATTTTACTTTTTTAGGACTTTTGTTCAGCCTCAGCATTCGTAAACCTGGTAACTGATTTGACTTCTGTTATATTGGTGTCCCAATGTATTTCTTCCCCACTACCAGGCCCCCTACTAGTTCTTCCTGCATTATTTAAATCGTCCAAAAAAGAAATCAATGCAGCCATGTATTGTGGTCTGCAGAAAGCTATTTTGGCTGTATAAACTGATTGATATATTTGTGGGTTGTTTTTTTTGTTTTTTTTGCCTAGACAAAGTCCACACCAATGTTCCCCCATTTTGGCACCTCCGTTCCTCCAGAGGTTTTGTACAACCAAGACCACCAGCTGGGATAAGAGACAACAACAGTGGGGCTTTTAGACAGCTTTTGTTGCATTGTAAGAGCCACAACATTACTGAAACGGTCCACTTTATACAATCCTCTATTTTGTGTTCTGCTGGCACTCAATCCATCTGTCTCCCCACCTTCTCTTGTTAGGATTCGAGGCTTGCATCTCTTTTGTGTTTGCACGTTCAGTTCCTACCCTGTACTCTAAAGGAATTGATTTTTTTTCTCTCTTTCTGGCCTTTTACACATAAATAAATACTACATTATTGTTGGGCTGAAAGGAGAACCAGACAATTGTTGAGGTGCTACTTGCTTTCTTGAATTTTTTTTTATGTCCGTCTTTCTGTTGCTCGCGATGTTCAGTCCCCCTCGCTTTTTTTTTTTTACCTTGTTTCCTTCCTTTTTTTTACAGTAATCTGCCACTTCAAATTAAACTCAGAAACATTGTGAAAGTCAGACTAGCAGTTAATCTGACGTTTAATCAGGTGAAGTTAATACATCCGTTAAAGGGAGGTAGTCATGAATGGACTTAAAAATAAATAAATAAATAAATCACGTCGCTATAATTCATTAGAATTTCTATAAAGAAATGAAACATGTGACATAAAATCAAATTTTAAATATGTTACAATTTTTAAAACTACAAGATTAAAAGAGGTAACATGATATGAAGGAGTGTTAGATGTGAGTAGAGAAAAACAGAGACGAGAGAAGAGGACAGGGGAGCTATATTGATCACACTCCTCTTGTGAGTCTCTATGGTTTTAATGGCGTAAGATTCACCACAGGTTTGAACTCTGGAGCGCTTAGATCAGGTTTGATGCCCTTTCTACACACATACAGTACATACACAACTACAGTCTGTCACTGTCAGCTTCAAATAGCGGCAACCCACAGCTTTCAGTCAGTTTAGCGCATTGTATTGTTTCAAATGGATTATTGGATGCAACACACTTGTTCTTCTATCTTTATGAGGACGTTCATTGGCATAATGTGTTACCCAGCCCCTTACCCCAACCCTAACCATCCCAACTCACCGCTTGACCCTAACCTAAACCCAGTTCTAACCCCAACCTTAGAACCAAGTCTTTACCCACAAACAGGCCTTTGAAGCTGTGACTACCAACCCAAAATGTCCTCACTTTTTGCATTTTAGACACATTAATATTCATTGTAGCTTAAGATGAAAAGCCAAAGTGTATTCAATGTTATTGAGTGCTTTGTGGCAACTTATTGATGACCAATAAATATTTATTACACTGGTTTCTATAATCAGCTTATCAGAACAATCATTTGGAATATAAAGCTTGTGATCTGAAACAATGAGTTGAGTTTGCTCCAAGGTTTGTTGCTTTTAGAGGTTGTGAAAACCTTTGAAGGGAGGCTTACCTTGATGCTGTAGGATAATGTACTGAGAGCTATATTCAGAACACTTTGCATGCATGTAGAGCCCTTCACCACAGATAGCTGAGTTGAAAAATAGATGAAACAAAGAACAGGACCATGTATATGCACATTTTTTTGTTGTTTGTTTTTGTCCAGTCTTCCAGTTCATTGTTGTTCTTTTCCATCTGTCCATATTGCCCTTTCTTTTTCCTCCTTTACCTGGCTGGACATTAGCAGGAAAGTATCCCATAGTGGTCTGGTTCTGCTCAAGGCTTCTTCCTGTTAAGGTTCTTTTCCACTGTTTATTGGGGGTCAGACTTAGTCAGAAAAAAAGTACACAGACACAATCGTATGTTTGATCGACTCTATATAAATAAAGTTTAATTAAATTGAATAAATAAGGCAGTACAGAAAACAGAGAGCATGAAATAGGACACCTCTGTGAGTAAAATCAACACACTTTTATTATACAAATTGCTAACAGCATGTCTCCCAAATTTGAAATAAAACTATTGTAAATGCCATTTATTGGGGGAAAATTCTAAACGGTCAGAATGTTTTCAGACCTGTAATAATGCAAAACAATGTCACTTTTAAAACCACACAATGTTCATGTTTCAACTGAGAAAGAATTCCCAATGTTTGTGTTTACATGTGGTTGGTATCATGCAGATTAGTTTATGGTTAGGTGGTAATTGTGCAGGTTAAGTTAGTTTGGATGCACAGAAATTGAAAATAAACTGGTAATCGTCAAACATGACTATTGATAGCGGAGCTCTGGTCATAAGGTCACCTAACAATAAACTCACTAATGCCTCGCTGCTAGTACTCCAGAATCAAGTGGATTTCATGTGATATCCTGTAGATAACAGGGGTGTTTGGTCGACAGCATTCAGCCACTCAACCGTCCAACTTGGAACAGATAAAAACTTTTACAGATAAATGATATTGTAGCACCGTGGTGCAGAAGGATTCAAACAAGCTTTATGAGAGGGGGGGAAAAAAGGAAATAGATGCAATCACAAAAAGACACAGACTAAACAGTCCCCAGCTAGTTGTCAGGAGAAAGCAGTGGTGAAAGAGCAGAGGCTGGGGCCACCGTGGCAGGCGGTGATGCTGAGGCAGATGCTGATACAGGTGATATCTTGGACATCCCTTGTGCTTTGAGTTTAGTCATTTCACAGTTGAATGTTTGTTGAAAATTCAGTTTGAGAGTCCCATCACTTCCTTAAGTTGAACTTAGTTGTTATTTAAAATGCCTTTTGTCTCTCTTCACATGAAAATAATAATCAAATAGCCTACACTGCCTGTTGAAGTTGGAGCAATTCAACATTTTCTCACTTTTGTTGAGCTTTACATTCACAATAGATTGATTACATTACACCAGTGGGATGAATTGCAGAAATACAACACAAATCCTAAACCATCACTTTAAGTACTTTCATGGTTTCTTACATTTTGTTATCACTAATTTTATATTTATAATAAACACAGAAAAATACCATACTGACTGCAAAGTCAAATGAAAGATTTCATCAGGGTGGGACGTTTCATTCTAAACGTCCCTCTGATGCTTTGATGGTTAATAGGACAAACCAATGAAAGAGTGTATGTCAAGGCAAAGTTCAACAGCTTTTCAAATGAAAAGATGTTTTGCAACTATTGAATGTGTTTTCTCACTACATCTGCAATTCTGCGAGGAAGATGAAATACTCAGGGTCAAACCGCCTTTAGATAATGATAGCTGCAGGCCTTCTCTTTAGATATTCTCTATCTCTGCAAAGACAAGGTAAAAACTAATAAGGTTGCAGAGAGGTTATTGATCCTGACACATTAAGCCAATCATCTGGCATTAGCCACACATGAGCATCGTCTCTTCCTCTAGAACTCATTGTCTTCTGTTGAGGCGATCCATCTAACGCGACACTGCATATTACCAGGCTTTTATCAATTCATTTTATTCACTAGAGGTTATTCTCCAAGGTTACATGAGTAGGTGTTTAAAGCTAATTCCAAACTGTGAAGTTTAAAAAAAATAAAACTTGGGTAGAAAGGCTGTCCCGTTCAGCGTCCAGATTTTTAGGCATTAATTAATGAGCAACATTTCATCACGGAGCATAAAAGCAGACTGATCCTCTCCCAGATGTAAACATAAGCTTGCAAAACACACATCCACAAGACAGATTTGTGAAATCCAGCAACAAATAATTAAACTCAAATGTTATGTCTCTGATCTCACCTCCCGTCTCATCGGTACATCATTTTAGTCGGTACCTCAACAATACAAGGTTAAGAGATGTCACAGCAAAAACGTATTAGCCTGTGTTCTTCCGCCATCTCGCTCAAGCTTTTATTATTAATTTTACTGATTTTTGAGGATTTCTACCATACTGCGAACTTTTTTTGCCGATAATATGAATAAACTAGACTTGAATTCGAACATCTTTTATGAAACATCCATTCACGATAGCTGTACCCTGTGGCGGACCATCTTGCGTTTTTGCTTTCAAGATGAAAAGGGTTCCTGAGTAAGTTCCTGAGTAAGTGACATCGGAATTGACAAAGGTCAACACGTATTTCCTATAGTTATCAAAGCCTACCATTACAAGGGCCAGCTCTGGTCAATTCATGCTGTAAAAGTGCATGGTGTTCACACTTAAAAAGCTTCTTAAAGGTTAGAGGATGTGGTCAAAGTGCAGCCTAACTAATACATGTGTCTTTTTTTTTTTTTTTTTTTCCCCAGAACCTGCTGATCAACCAAAGCTGAAGAGAGGAAGAAAAGGTTAAAGCTGTCATTTGACAACAGGATGAGTGGGAACTGCCGCATTCCTTAGAAATAAGGGAGAGTTGATGTGTTTTTATCCTGTCTTGGCTTTAAAGGTTCGTTATCACGATATTTATCGAAGATTTGATTCATTACAGGACTTCAGACGTTCTGTGCCGTGAATGTTTTTTTTTTGTTTTTTTTTTAAATGTGTGTGTGTCTGTTATGTCCCAGCCTATGGGGTTCTGAGCCATAACATACTGAACATAAAGAGTTTTCCAATTCAGAGAAGTTTCTTAACAAAAAACCTGGGTATCAAATTCGTCGGGGAAAGCACGGCCAAAATAACAAACAAAACCCGCTAGAAATCAAAATCCACTAAATTACCTACTCAAAAAGAAAATAAAATACAGGAATCTTGCCTGCCTTCCTTTCTATAAAAAAAGACAGAACTTGTGGAAAAAAACAGCTTCTTCCCCCTACCAACCCGGACTACCTTGCATATAGCGGTTGAAAGTAAAAAAAAGAAAGAAAAAAAAAAGGTGTACCGTACACACACAAATCAAATTTGCCGCAGTTTATAGGGCCAAGAACGGAGCACAGCAGCATCACAGGCTGCTCACCAGTCAGGGATGATAGAGAGAGCAGGTCCCCCTCTCGACGGTGTCCCGTTGCTTCTCTTGCCAATCACCACACACGACCTGGACACAAAAGAAAAGGAAGGCACAAACAGCACCCACCCTCAAACAGGGAGTGGCAACCACACTCTAGGGGCCCAGTCATAAAAATATTAAAATACGACCTATGGCCGTAGGGTCATAATGGTGTCACTGAGGCAATGTGAGACTTTTGCAGACTTCATCTTCTGAATTTGACCATCCATGCATCTGCCTTGATGGGATGGAAAAGAGTTTTTTAAAAAAAGCATAATTTCCAGTGGGGATGAATGAAATCAGTTGAGTTTTGTGTTTTAAAATATTGCCCATCAAAGATGTAATGTACTGCATGAATTTATTTATTCCATTTGAGTTAAATTTTTGATCAAGATCAGGGTTGCATTGCTCTAAGTTGTTATTTTAAGTATATTTCACAGGAGACACAGACCAAAAAAACAATCTGATGTTATAACAGATCCTTGGGTCATTATCCAAAACTACTAAGATAAGAAAAAAAAGACCATTTAATTTATTTCTTCTTTCATCATTATGTTCTTTAATTAAATCAATTAAAATGAATAAATGTGCTTTTTACTGTATCTTTGCTGGTGTCCATTCAAAAACAGAGGTACAATTTGGAACAATCAGATGCCGACAACCATGATTCCGGTATACTTCAGTCATGCAACATTCAATTTGTGTTGTTGAAGATGAGCTCATCGCTAAATAATAGCGTCACCATCGCTATAGCAATAAATTCAAAGTTCAGAATCATAAAATGGAGGATTTCAAATTGAACATCCCTTGGAAGCGGTCGTGATTCTTGTCTGTGAGCAATTTATCAAATGGGAAGTAAAATGGCAATAATTCACAGGGTGGAGAGGATCATTTCTGTCTCCAGGCCTGAGCTGGAAGGGAGAAACTCGAGATGAAAGAGATAGGAGAAAAAAGGTGTCCCAGTGTCATCGCACACCTTCTAATTACACCTACGTGGCAGAAATATCGGGAGGACGCTTTAAACTTCTGAAAATATGTAGAGTCCTTAGCAGTTATGTGACTTGTAGACCAGATTTTAAGACGATGTCTTTGATTGACATAATGTAACGAGTTTGTCTAAAGTGGCTTCATTTTCTCAGCTCTGAGTAATTTTTCCTGTGCTCATACCTATGGCAAGGCTCTAGTAATTGGAAGGGAACACACAGGTTTAGAACATTTTGCTGCTGTGCACATCACACACACACACACACGTTTGGACACTGGAGGCCAATCTTAATGAAAGCAAAGACATTGGAGCGGAGGATGCGGTCGCAAAGATGTTGCCACGGCAACAGCAGCGCACACTGGCTGGGGGTTGAAGGCATCAGGGTCAGAAGAGAAAAGTAGGAAGACGACATTTTGCGCATTCAAATGCGCCCTCGCTTTCCCTGTTGATCCCGTGTCATACTCAATTACCACTGCACCAGTGGTGGGGGGTGGGGGTGGGCGGTGGGGGGGGGGGGGGGGGG
>BJFM01002524.1:73475-84817 GCA_016586285.1 Arothron firmamentum
CCCCCCCCCCCCCCCCCCAAACACTTAGTATCCGGTAATTTAAGGTAAAGTTTTAATCTCACCAATTTTTACTCTCATGCTAATATGCAAACACATGTATATATACTTGTATACACGTGTGTGTGTGTGTGTGTGTACTTATATACACACACTCACACATGTAGATTTTTTAACTAAACTAGGTTTGACTGGCATGATTTTCATTACTAAATCCAAACTGTAATGTCTTTTACACATATAAGATCCAGCGTGATTTTATATACATTAATCTATACAACGTATGGAAGTTTTAAGGTTAGGTGACAGATTATGATGTCGATTGGCCGATTCTCCCCATCCAAGCCTTCTACTTATCTAATGCGTGAGAGGAATTAGAAAGGGTAGAAATGTGGCTGAAGGAGGGGGGGGAGAGAAAGGCCAGGAGCAGAGTGGTTTGCTTAACCTCTGCTGT
Source organism: Arothron firmamentum (assembly GCA_016586285.1). Classification (NCBI taxonomy): domain Eukaryota; kingdom Metazoa; phylum Chordata; class Actinopteri; order Tetraodontiformes; family Tetraodontidae; genus Arothron; species Arothron firmamentum. The sequence goes on from BJFM01002524.1 coordinate 73,927, forward strand.
CTGATGGAGCTGCAAGGATGAGGTAAAAGAATAAATTAATCCTCCTGTAGAAACTCCGATTATGCTCCTCATTTTTCTTCCTCCTCTGTTTTTTCCCCCTTTTTTCCAGCTGTCATTTTTTTAAATACCGCCATCCTTACTTTACATCCCTTAGTCCCTCTTTCTCTCTGGTGCTGGAGTGGCTTGAAGCTGTTTAATGTGCCCGCCCCCCCCCCCCCTTATCCGACTCTTGTCACTATGCTTACTCTGGGGAAAAAGGGGGGTCGCTACAGTGACATTCTAGTCGTGGACAGTCATTATCCCTGCCTCGGCAATGAAATGTCTGAAAATTCCAGCAAATCTAATCGACTGAACTCTATCCAGATCTGTTTCATCATGCAGACAGTAAACGCAGGCCGTGCTGCTGATGTCTGTACAGGTAAGATCATCTCTGAAAGCTGTATATTATTGTGTGAAGCAAATTAACAGGGATATTTATCAGGTTGTTTCTCTTATTTATTTATTAGAAAAGACACAAAAAAAATTACTACAGATGTAGAGTGCCTTTTTTCTTGCGCTATACAGTCATGTAATGTGTAAAGGATGCTTAAAATGTAGGAGTAATAATGTTGAGTTATGAAATTGATACTTTTTTATTCAAAATATACATGATCAAGCCTTACAACTGCTTTTCATGACATTCAGCACCATAATTTGTGGTTTTAGATAATAAAAAGTGAAGCAGAAATGAAGCTGATAGCATACTAATCTGCAGTTTTATTATGATAGTAATTATTATTTTTTTGGCAGATCTTTGAAGCAGTAGAAGTAAAGCGTAGCTCTGAAAACGGCTGAGATGACAGGAAATGATACAAAGCAAAACTTGTGAGCAATTGCGTGTCCGACTCGGATGCAATAATTGGAAAGTTGGGCTCACCTTAACTCAAGCGTGGTGACACACGGATGGTCAGCAGATCAATAGATGATGGGTCTTGTCTCTACATTCATGAAGGTATAAAAACACTTGCACAAAAGATGTACCCCCCCACCCCCGTCTCTGGAAGCCTCAGGAGTTATTGTTATTTTCTTCTGATGCTCTCACAACACATCTTTCCACGGTGAGGCGGTGACAACAAAATCCATATCGAAACACTATTACGGAAGCTAACAAATCCTTAGTGCCAAAAACCTTCAAAGTTTCCTTCCCTGGACAAGCTCAGCTGAGCCCAGTAACACTGACGATTGTGTCTTTGCGTTTTGTGTCAGCGGTGCCACCAGTCTAATCACACTGATCAGATGAACGGATCGATGAGCTCATCGCTCTGATTTTTCCCGAAAGGAAAAGTCGTGTGAGAATCCTGGTGAGTCTCACCTCAGGCCGCATGAAAAGGTGGAACAAAAACACATTTCTTTTGCCATTTTAAAAAAGGTTCTTTTGACCATTTTGGATCAGAGGAGCCCAGATAAATACAGGTGAAACTGTGGAAAGAAGCAGGGGTGATATAAACCATGAAAATACCTTTGATAATGGTGTGTCTGCGTGAGAAGCATTAAATGATGAAGGATACAACTCAAAACATGTCTCCTCTAATCTTAAAGGTGCCTTTACCTCCATTTGTCCTTACTTTTAATGCCGACAATAAATGTGATCAACCGTTACCGAGAACGAGGATTGCATCATACCTGTTGCCAATGGTAACCGCAAAGATAAACTGAAGATAGTGCAAAGGCAGTGACATCAATGTTTTCTCTGGAGGTTTACAGCAGGTAGCAAATAAGGAACTGCTTCTTTTATCGATTAAAGGTATTTGGTTTGTCATGGCATTCTCTCATACGTAATAAAAGCAATTCATTTCCTGGAAATAAATAATATAAAATGTATATTGTCCTCTTGTATTGTTAACATTACTGACGAATGTTTGCGATAAATCACGTTGCAGCTTCACCGCTGAATTAGCATGTCAGACACATCGAAAACTCGGCGTGAAAGAAGTCGTCTAGGCAGAAATGCTTTGCTATTCCCACTCAGGCCTTCTAAATTTTATATGGGCTGAGTTAATTGGGGCTAAATCTCGTGAAAAACTTTGCAGAATTTTTCCTTAGCCTAACTAGATGTTGCTATAGCAACACGACGGAAAGCGACAGACGTGAACACAATTGGGTAAACAAGAAAATATCTGTGTGCCTGGGGATTCACACACACACACACACACACACACACACACACACTCAGATATTGCTTTTGAATTTTGGTTCAACAGAATAAAAAAAAAAACAGACTAATGAAAGAAGCCTGGACAAAATGTTGCTACCCTTAATAACATTTTATTGCACAAACTCTTTGAGGCAATCACTGCAATCAAACAATTTCTGTAACTCAATTGTCAGGGTGTTTTAGCCCACTCCTCATGAGATCTGCTCCAGTCGTCTCGAGATCAAGGCTCATAGACCGCAGGCTAGTCCAATGTCTTGCTTGTAGCCATTTTTGGGTGTATTTATGCGACTGAGACCAAGCGTTTCTGACACTGGCACATTTCTCTCTAGAGTGTCTTAATAGTCATGCCTTTTTTATTGTGTTTGGGAACATAAAGTTCATGTGCTTTGTCAAAAAGCTCCAGTTTTGTCTCATTTGTCCAAAGGATGAGCAGCTTGGAGGACCAATCTGACACCGATGTACCTTGACCTTGGAGTTTACATTTAACCTGGAGGTTCTTCTGGGCTCATTATTATCAATGTTTCAACCATTTTTCCTCTTGCAGCCACATCCAGGAAGGTTCGACCTTAAACTTCTGGATAATTGCAACTGTGGTCACAGGAACATGGTCTTTCAATTCAATTCAATTTAATTTATTTGTATGGCGCCAGGGGCGGATCTAGAAAAATATTTAATGGGTGGCAAAAGGGGGACAGGAATTTTTTAAGGATGGCAACTGCATTGCATCTGAAATAATTATACAATACATCTAATAAAATCATAATCAAATTTGAACGAGCATTGGTTAGTTATAACCAATGATCGTTCTGAAATACGTTATACACAAAATATCAAAACTCTGTCCCAGTGTCAAATTATTTCTGTTTAAGCAAACATGAATATTCTTATTCATTTGAAGAAGTCTAAGCATGTCTCTTAAAAACACCTTCTAGCAAAATATCCACTTTTGTCATTAGTTGTTGTTATGTAATTGAGTATGTGCAGCAGCAATATCCTTACCATGTGGACCCTCTCGACTTGAGATGGTTGGTGATGCTCAGACTCTCTTTTCTCACTTTCACTGTCAGGGCCCTGTACATTAGCTTGTTTCTCACTTTCTTCCTCCTCATCTTAGTGATGCTCTCCCTCCTCTGTATCTTCACTGACATGGTGTTCTGCCACCTGCTCCTCTCCCTGGTAGCCTTGGTCTGGAATTCTATTTCTGTTCGGTTTCTGGGGCCTCTCTCTCTCTCTCTCTCTTTCTCTTTCTCTCTCTCTCTCTCTCTCTCTCTCCTTCCACCTCATCTTTGTCTTCACTCCTTCCACCTCTTCTCTCTCTTCATCCACCTCATCTTACCCATCTAATTTGCTGAGTTGTTTATTTTCTATTTTTCCCACCTTTCTTTTTGGTGCAAAAAAACTACACATGCTGTCTTTCCTCGTCATTTCCATAAGATTTTAACTAATTTAACGAAGTTTTCCCGACATATGTGGAATCACCATTAGCTTTTGTGAGCTACACAAAACTAACGTCCGATCTAGCTGCTAAGGCTCCATGTAGCCAAACTTTAGCTAAAAAACAGTATTGCAGCTGCATGAGCACCGTGCTGTCACCAACTCAAAGTTTCTCGGTGGATACATCAGGGGCGATTCTAGGGTCGGCTTTAGGGGGTGTGGAGACCCCAACAAGCCCCACCACAACCACCCACCCGTTTTTCATACAAAAACCAAAAATTTGTTGGTTGAAAAATAATTTTTGATAATCATTGTGACATTTTTGAGAGGAGAGCGTCACATTTTGGGGGGAAAAAACTGAGTGGAAATACACATGCAAATCTTTGAAAATTTCAATGAAATCTTTAATGAAACGTTGGTTCAACTCACTCAAAAATCCAGATTTTTTTGAGACCTTTACAGAACACCAACTTTATTGTATCACTTTGCACAGACAGCCTTCTGTAACAAAACCAACACAAAACCTTCACTCAGCTGTTTTTCAGAACCGTTAACTCTTGATCTCCAAGGTACCGACTGGACACCAGAGTCTGGAAACACACCAACAGTCTGTAAACAATGCAGAGCTCAGCCTATGAATGCCTGTGGTTTAATCTCAGTAGTCCTCATTTCCTGACATTTACTCTTCTCGTTTTTCGGCTTGTACACACGCTGCAGCACTGGCAAAGCTTCATGTCTCCATGACGACTGACCGGAAGAAGACGCCCGTAGCATCATGTTTAACTGTTACATCACTCCCAATTCTTAGATTAGTAATATAAAATAATGCTAAACTTGAAAAACAGAGACACAGACGCTTTACACAGGTAGGCTGGTTATTTGGTTATTTTTAGGGTTTGTAGGGTGTTTTACTGCCTTAATTTTAATTCTTTAGAGTTTTTCTATTTATACACATCCAAGAGCTGCTGGAAAACAATTTTGCTGTACCCTGGACAGTAAAAACCCTTGAATTCTTGAATCCAATTCGACTGTAACCGTGCTCACAGCGCTAACGGAGCTAATGCAGCTAACGGCGCTAACTGAGCTAACTGGTAAACGGTGCCTGGACTCTAGTAACGTTACTCGCCGATTTGGGATCAGAATCAGAACAGCTCTAAAAAGAAAACAAGAGTGAGACAGCTTTGGAACAACTTACTTGGTTCACAACAACTAAACGGATTCTCACTGTGTGTATCGCACTAGAGGACGGGCTGTGGTCCTGTGGGGCAGTGCAGGTAACGTTACAGAGGAGAAGTAACGTTAGTGAGATGAGGATGGTACCATTAGGCGGGGGTGTTTTCATTTTCATTCTTAAAATATAGATTTTAACCACAAAACTGTGTATAATGTTTTGGACGTTATCTAAGCCTCTCAAAGACGAACAATAATTTTAGAATTACAACTTTTCTTACGGGAGGTTTTAGGGGTGCTGAGTTTCAATTTAGGGGTGCTGAAACACCCCTAAAAAAGGGCGAGCCTCGCCCATGCGCCCATGCCTGTCACTCTGACAAAATCTCGAGCTGCATTCACTGCAGTCAGAAATTGGAGGTTCACACTCGTAAATCTCAAATTGGACATAAGTGTTTTTTTGATTTGATGCATCCAACTGGGGTGGCAGCAAGGGTGGAAAAGCTGTCTCTTAGGGTGGGAAATGCCACCCGATGACACCCCCGGTAGATCCGCCCCTAATAGCATCTTTTACCATCAGAATTGTCTCTAGGTGCTTTACAGAGGCAGAAACCCAGAGCCTGAACCCCCAGGTAAGCACAGTGGTGACGAAAAACTCCTTTCGAACAGGAAGAAACCTTGAGCAGGACCAGACTTACAAGGAGGAACCATCCTGCTGAAAGTTGGCTGGATAAAGGAGGAGGAGAAGAAGAGGGAGACAGGCACAGAAAAAAAAGAGAGAGAGAGAATCAAACATGCAATATAGCAAACATAATACAGCATAGACATGTTATTTCATCAGCGTTGGTAAGTTTAATAGTAAGTTAAAAAGACAGAATGCGTAGGAAGGCTGTTGTATTTATTTTGCCATTCCCTGAGTCCTGAGCGTGATGCTTAACAATTTAATTGTTCAAGATGACACTGAATAAAACGAGGGTGTTTCGTGTGTGACTGCCTAATGTGTGCATGCAGGAAATGATGATGATGATGTGGGAACAATACTGTAGATGGCAGCCTTGCCCTCAATTTACACACAAACATGCCCACCAAGCCGCAGTGCATTCCTGAACATATAGCTCAGATTTTATTACTGTTCTAAATGATTATTTCTGAAGCAATGGCCATCATTCAGTATTCCAAATTAAACCACTGACCGAGCGTCTGGATTTGTGTTAACCTCAGGACACAAATGGATTTAAAAGGCTGATTAATAGAAATTATTATCTGCTCCTTCCAAGTCCGGCTGTAGCTGAAAGGGAGCCTTGAAGACAACACGCACACGTGCGCGCACACGCACACGCACACACACACACACACACACACACACACACACACACACACACACACACACACACACACACATGATTAATCAAACACGGTGAAATTTATCAACAATTTACTTTTTGAATGCTGAGATGTAGTTTAATTAAAATGGAATTGTTTTTCTCTCCCCCCAGGACTTGACTTCGAGCTTCGGCTGAGCTTCGTCTCTGCTTGTTCCGCTTTTGATTTTGTAAGAAAGAAAAAGTTGGAAAGGGTCGCAGCGAAACTAAAAATCAAGACCAGACACACTGAAGGGGTGAAGCAGAGGCGGTGAAGTATGAAAGCACAGGACAGAGGGGTAGATGCACCCCTGGAGAAAGGAGGTAAGAAGAGGAGGCCTCATGTAATCACATTTATGCATGTGTCTGTCTGGCTCCGCTCGTGAAATACAGGCGTCAGCCATGATTCCTTGTGTGCGCACGAGGGTGCACACTGTTGTCGCGGCTAGTGTAGTCGGGCGCACTCACTCCTGTGCACAGACTGGATGAAAATGAGAATATTGAAAAGGAAAGTGCTGTCATCTTCCATCTAGATCTACAGACCTGCACGTTCCCCGCCAAGGAGGCACTAATGGAGGCTTGAGTGACAGGCACAGGCAAGGCTACCGCTGTGACCTAAATAGAAATATATGTGCTTGGAGCATGGGGGATGTAATAACTGACACAATCTGATTCCACAAGATGCTTTATCGCTCATTTAGACAGACGTTTGTTTAAAGAACTTTTACAATGTTTATGTCCAAATTTTAGCTTTTCAATTGTATTCGATTCAATTCAATTTTCGTTATTTATATAGCAGCTTCAACAAGAAAAATTGCCTGTAGGTGCTTTACAGAAGCAGAAACCCAGAACCTGAACCAAATTAAGCACAGTCGCAAAGAAAATCTCCCTTTTAACAGGAAGAAACTTTGAGCAGGGCCAGGCTTACAAGAAGGAACCATCCTGCTGGAAACTGGCTGGTTAAAGGAGGAGAAGAAAAGGGAGACAAGGACAGAGAGAATGCAAGACAGAGAGAAACAAACATGCAGCAGACATAAGATTATCCAGAGCAAAATTATGTAAAGTGTTTAATTAGTGTTTTAGCTCTTGTTATAGTTAATTGTCACTATGTAGAAGAACAGCGTAGGCAGTCGCTGTTGCTCATCCTTTTTGCATTTTCTCACAACAGCCACGCATTTTATTAAACAGTTTGGTATTTTGATTTTCATTGCTCTGCTCTGCAAGACATCAATGACTCACAAGCCTCACACATTCTTCTTCATCACATGATTCTTCCTGACCAATTTAACAATAATTTACAGTTGTTCTGCCCAGACTCCAGGGCTGCCTGTAACAATCAAAAAATAGGGTAGAGGCTGAATATGTCATGCTCTTAAATTGAGCCTAATGATAATAAGAAATGTGTTTTCGGTTTGTATTGAAGAAATAACACATTTGTGTTCACATTAAGGCTACCGCAGTTAAACATGTCAAGGAAAATTTCAAAGAAACAAGACAACACTACGACTAGTTGTTTCTCCTACCTCGCAGATCGGGTTATTTTCACCATTCAGAGGTGGGTATTTCAGTGTTTTCTCTGAAAACAAGCTGCAAGCACACTCCAATGGGGCCGCCCATTAAGGCTGTCACAGCTAGCATCAACACAATTCGAAACGGATATAGAACATGAGTGCGTTAAGAAAATACATAAAACATAGTAAAAGAGATATATGACCCCATACTCACTCACTGAAAGGTGTTTGACCTTCAGTTTGAACCCATGATAACAATGCTGCGATTCTACTCCCGGCAAATGACAATGCTCTAAATCTCAGCTCAGATGTCTTTAATTTAACACAGAAGGGTGGTTTTGAATTTTCCCCGGTGTCAGATGGTGACAGGCAGTGGGTTCCCGCTTGGAAGAGCCGTTAATAATGTTCCGAGGGAAACACAACGGCACGATGCAAAGCCAAAGCAAGACGACAGTGTTGGGAGGTTAAGGACGCACGCCAAGTCACGGGGGTTTCCAGCCTCCCTGTGTCGCTTGCATTTGTCCTTTCTGTCTGTTTCTGTGAGTTTTAGACCTCTTGATCGTCCAAGTTTCCGTGTGGCTGGCAATGGGGCTGGCACAAAGGGACCGGTGCTGAGTTACAGCTTAGAATTTGGCCTTTCAGTTTTGGTTTAAACTGTGGATGAAAGTCATCGCCCCCCCCCAAAAAAGTCCCACCTTTTCCACACATTCTACAGGAACTCTTTTAAATTCAACATTTCAACTTTCACCTGCATCAATTTGTGGGCCTCTGTGGCATGAAAGAGCGGCTCTAGATGGGGAAAGCTGGATTTGCAGAGGATTATCTGTTGGTGTTGAGCTGTTGGACTCTGTTCTTTCTGGAGTATAAGCATGTCAGCAGGCTGAATTGCTCAGCTTATTATTATTGTCTCGGGGAAGTCTGGAATGAAAAAAGAAAAAATTAAGAGGATACAAGATGGAAAATATGCAAGGAAAAAAACAGAAGAAAAAAGATAAAAATGGACCAGTAAAATAATAATAATAACAACAACAATAATAACAATAATAATAATAATAATAATAATAATAATAATAATAATAATAATAATAATAATAATAATAATAATAATAATAATAATAATAATAATAATATGACTGAAGGGTAAATACAATTATAATTCACGGCTTTTTTTGTGAGTGAACAAGTCAAATAGAACTTTTCATACAAGAGTGGTGAAATCAATGACAGAGGAGAAATGTCTTGCCAAGTATCAGATTTATTATTATTTACAACATAACTGATCTATCTGCATGGTTGCCTTGGTAATGACATTGCAGCACTGGCCTTTGTGTATGCTTTCATGTTCTGTGCCGTAGTCACAACCAGTTTTAATATTCACACACTGAGCAGTGGGGATATATAATATTTAGTATGTTGACAACCGATTTCAAATTTGGATTTTTAGTAACTTTCCTTCACTGACTGACAGAAAATACATTTTTCAAATCTGACATTAATATGGATCGGATAAAAAGTGAGATTTGGTTTTTACAGGAAGTTTTTACAGGAAGTAGAAATGAGCACAAACATGAAAAGTCATGAAAAAGTTGAGAGGCAAAAACATCTTTGAAAGAATCAGATATATAAGACTAAAAATCATTTTTGTTGTAGTGATATTTGAATGGTAGTGAGCTGTTCTGTTTCACTAGGAAAAACAGCTCGCCTTCAGTCCAGTTTTACTCTATTTTTTAAACGTCTGTACGGTCAAAACTGTCTCCAGGCTTACCAGAAAACCAGAGCCCAGTGAGGAACAGGAAGAAACCTCAGCAGGACCAGGCTTGTTTTGGAAACAGTAAAATAGAAATATTAGCAGTAAAGAGGAAACATGAAAAGATAGAGCAGGGCAGAAGGATGGAAACAGGTGAGCGTGGTCCTGCTCAAGGTTTTTTTCTTGTTAAAAGGGAATTTGAAGAGAGTTTTTTTTTTTTCCTTGAATTGAAAGTTCCTTTGAAAGAGTCACGGCTGACTGGCTGGGTTGAGGAGAGATTATGTTTGGAAGCTAAACAAAAAGGGTGAAAACCAATAATGATTAAAGTCATTACTGGCTCAAGACTATTTTTGATGGGGGTGCTGGAGGGATCTTAAGAATTAACAGAGGTGCTAAGGCTGAAGGGCTGAATTATTTATCGTGCATTTGTTAATCGCCGTATTCGCCAACAGATATATATATATATATATATATATATATATATATATATACACTGTCGCTAATATGGCCAGTGACAACCAAATAACTTCACATATTTTAACAAAAATTTGTTTTGATGACAAGCGAAAAAAAGAAAAATTGGTTTAGCATTTCTTGGGGGTGCTATGGGCTTCTTTTGAAGCACCATCCATGATTACAGTCCACAGACAGATACCCTACCTTCCAAACACACCTTATGCTGTATATGTGCTGGTATATACCAAAATGGTATGCAGTCTATAGCAAGCAGGAACAGGAGTCATTATATTGCTCATGTCGTAGAATGACAGGATGTCCTACTACATCAGATGCACCCTTATCTGCATTTAAAAGTGAAATACAAAACAACTCAAAAGCATCGATAAAACAATTTCAACACTTAATTGAGGAGGATGTATCTTCCATCTACTCTTACCGTTTGCTGACTGACTGGCTAGACCGCTATTTGATTCCACCTCTCATCTCCCATCTCTCCGACCTGTCAGCGTTTGGACCGGGGCTGCTTCAGGTACTGTACTCCGCTGACATTGATGGTTGCACCGTGCACATCCCATGCACTCAGGCTGAAAACTCAACCTGGCATTTTCCTGGAGCCAGATCGGAGGCGGCGGCAGAGATGGAGCACTTTTGCGCTGACAGGCAGGTCCGGAGCCTCGCTCCTGACGTGACCAAATCAGGGAAACCAGTGGCCATAAAAATCCCACAGAACCAAACGCTGCCCAGAAACAAAGCAAAACTCACACAGTATTCTCTAAAACCCTCTTTGCCTATAATGTATCAAGCGCCCCAGAACAGGCCGACTAGGACTTTATTCACTCCAAGCGAAATAGCTTTTCCGCGCCCGAATTGATCCAGTTTGCGATAGAACCTGTGGGCCTTTTGATGACATTGCTTTGGATAGGTCTAACAAGAGAAGCTCTCTCGGTTGGAAGTTTGATTCACAACTTTCACTAAATGGAACAAAACGGGCCAAACAAGAGTGTGTGTGTGTGTGTGT
>BJFM01002526.1:0-15566 GCA_016586285.1 Arothron firmamentum
TGGATGGGTGGGTGGATGGATGGATGGATGGATGGGTGGGTGGATGGGTGGGTGGATGCTCCAGGTTCAGCATCTGGCTTCAGGGAATCAGCTTGTTGACCGTCCTTTATTAGTTGTTGTGATTCCGTGGTCACTTTTCCTCCCTGAAGGTCAGTCCTGAAGGTCATCAGAAGCCTCTCAGCTGCTGTTTTGCTTCCGGTCTTCCTGGAAAACCTCCCAGGTCAGCCACACAAAGGTGCGCTGCTGCGGCAGGCGGGGCGGAGCAGTGGCCCTGGGGCAGCTTTGCTCCTGGGCTGCGGCAGCGCGGCGTCATTCATCTGTCCTGCGATGGCCGACGCAGCAGCGGCGTCACTGAGGAGGGACGCTGGCACGAGCGCCAGCATGACTCAGACGCTGCAGCTTCTGCTCAGACGGATCAGCGGGATCATGAAGCAGCCAGGACGATGTTTGACCGACGCCTCCTGAGGACTCGACTCCCCCGGGGACAACGAGTGTGAGGACCGTCTCACCGCAAACGAGCTGGAATTAACAAAGACCGTTAAGGACGCCGCCTGCTCAACACCTCTGTCCCGGCTGTCGCGCCTGGCAGAAAAATTGCAGTTATTTTGTTAAAAAAAAAAATGTTGTTTTTCACAACCAGTGATTTGACTTATTTTGACTTGTGAAATTAAAAAATAAAAACAAAACAATCCGGAAATATTAAATGAATCAGCGTCTGTGGAGGAGACTGAACGCCTGATTCTCAGTCTGACTCAAGAAGGCGAGGGAGCTTTTCACAACCATAGCAACAGAAACAGGCAGCGCGCACACGTGTGTGTGTGTGTGTGTGTGTGTGTGTGTGTGTGTGTGTGTGTGTGTGTGTGTGTGTGTGTGCGCGCGTGCGCGTTTTGGCCCTGTTTGTGGGGACTATAAAGGTTCTGCAGGAACTGAGAAGGCTCTGCAGGGACCATGAAGGTTCTGCCGGGACTGTAAAGGTTCTATGGGGACTGTGAAGGTTCTGCAGGGACTGTGAAGGTTCTATGGGGACTGTGAAGGTTCTGCAGGGACTGTGAAGGTTCTCCCAGGCCCGAGCAGCATTCGGGGCTGAAATGATAAAGATTTAATGAAAGAATCTTCTGCTTCTGCTTTATCTCTCGTCCTCTTTCTTTCTTTCCGCTGTTGTGTTGGATGTTAAAAGCTTCTCAAGGGCACCAAAACTCTCTGTTTGCCTAAAGCTTCCTTTTTTGGTAATTTGCCTCATTTCTATGTTTTTTTTTTCTCCGTCTGGTCTGGCCGAGCAGAACCAAACCCTGGGATTCACATCCTGCATCTAATTCTGATCATTCAGGACTTAAACGGAGTTTAAATCAACGGCATCCCTGCCGTTGACAGTGTCTGAGAGCGGAGGACTGAGCAGCGATGCAGCTCGCCGTGTCCGTGTCCGTGTCCGTGTCCGTGTCCGTGTCCGTGTCCGTGTCCGTGTCCATGTCCGTGTCCGTCTGTGGGAGGGGACAGGCTGCACTGCAGCACCAGTGTGTTACACCTGTTTCCCCTCTGATGGATCTGGACGGTGGCGGATCTGCTCGTGTCTTTGTAGTAACACAGCAGGTATAAATTCAAATCTGAGTGGTTTCCACCGGCTGACAGAACCAATTGTGATCGAAGGAAACAGCTAGAATCATAAAGCAACACGGCCAAGAATGTAACTGCATTAGAAGCTGCAGACAAGGTCGAAGTCAGTGAGTGTGTAATAAATGCAGCCATTATCTTCCCTCTCTACCTGAGCAGTGCACTGACCTGACAGTGTCACAAATGGAGAGGAAAACCCAGCCCCGAGATGTAAATTTCTGCTCCCCTGCAAATGCTGGAGGCTCCTCAGGAGGCGAGGCAGTGACCCGTGGTTCCCCCGAACATCTGACATGACAGGAACCATTAAAGAGCACAGACACAGCAGTGAGAGCCGCAGACGGGGGGAACGCACGGGACGAAGAGGATGGAGACTGCTGCTCAGAAACGCGGACGTATGCATTTATTATGAACACGTACAACTGCAGCGGTTATAATCCCTCACCTCTTATTTCATTTTATATTACTGTAAAATGCTGCACTTTAATTTGGAACATTTTCTACACAAGTTTATTGTTGGAGCTCCTCGCATTGCATTTTATTTTGAAGGTTTTTACTGCTGATTGTGAATAAAGTCAACAACGCAGAGCAGCAGCATCTGAAGGGCCGTGCACGGTCCAGCCAGCCTGCTACGTAATAATAATAATAATAATAATAATAATAATAATAATAATAATAATAATAATAATAATAATAATAATAATAATAATGATAATAATAATAATAGTAATAATAGTAATAATAATAACAATAATAATAATAATAATTATAATAATGACAACAAATTAATGGCATTATTATAGTTATACATAGTTGTTTTTTTTTAACCAAAAAAAAAACCAGAACAAAAAAACCAGAAAGAAACACTGAGCATGACCAAACCCATTAAAGGGTCCCTCCTGGAGATACGATAGGTGGGGAGACTGCTAAAGATGTGATCCATTCAACAGTTGTCCTCTCATCTCACTGGTCCCTCATGCCTCTCCTCTCCTCTCCTCTCCTCTCCTCTCCTCTCCTCTCCTCTCCTCTCCTCTCCCCTGATTTTCAAGCCATGTGTTTCATGTTTTTTCTTCTGTTTTGTGCCGCTCTCTCTCTCTCTCTCTCTCTCTCTCTCTCTCTCTCTCTCTCTCTCCATCCCCACGGACCTCCTCAGTTTTAAACCTTTATTTTCAGGATAAGACAGCCCCTAATGGATCTGGAGGTTTGATGCTGATCCCCTCTTTTTTTCCATCTCTCTCTCTTCTCGTGCTTTACCCAGCTGCTCATCCACAGGAAGGCACCCCCCCCCCCCATATAAGCCTGGTCCTGCTCAAGGTTTCTCTCTATTAAAAGGCAGTTTTCTCTGCTTTGCAGGGGGTGGGGTGGGGGGGCGACAATCTTGATTGTAAGAGATTCCATAAAGTTGCTCTGTATGGAACTGAAAGTCTATTCTAGATGAAGAGAGAGAATTCCTGTTCTTATTGCTCCTGCTGGCAGAGCGACCTTTCCCGGTGCTGTACTCTACTGCCCAAAGACGCGTTTCTCCTTTTAAACATAGGAATGAGCATGAGAATTTCAAATGGAATTCCTGTTGTCAAAAGTTATCTTAGTATTCCAACTTACACGCTAATTCTTCATATCAAAAAGAAATGTAAAAAATAATGTAGTGTTAAACTGTTTAACTTAATTTTTGAATAGTAGATATACATACCATGCAGTCAGACCCCCCCTCTCACTTTTCATCTGGTAGATCCAAGACTGGTAGATCCAAGACCACAGCAACCTGCCTGAGCAACAACCAGTTATCACCACCATGGCAGAGGAGGGAAGAGCCAGCTGATCGGGAGCCATTGCCAACTGAAGGCTGGGCTCTAGCGGCCTGATTTACTGAAGGTTTGCTTCTATGAAAACGTGTGCAAACCTCATGTCACCCACAAAAAATAAAATAAAATAAAATAAAATAAAATAAAATAAGCAAGCTGATGTGCCAATGGTTTGCAGTGAGGACAGAGAAGGGATTTTTCTTGTTGACGTACTCATATTTGGAAAGACACAAGAACAACTGTTGAGTCACCTGGCCATTCATCCTGAAGCTGCTTGGAGGTATGCGCTCTGATTTATTCAATACTATGCTGGCTTCCCAAGAGTACCCAGAGTGGTTGATTGTACTCCTGTGCAGACTGTTAGGTCAGACACAGCGCTGACCGGCTGTTTGGTGTGCAGCAGTAGCCTGAATGTCCCGCTGGAACGCAGGAGCCATATTGGACACTGCTTGCACCTCCTGTGCGGTGGATGATAGCCCATGAATCTGCCAGCAACTTGTTGTCCAGAGTGTCTTTCTTTAGTTCTGCACCTCAGTTCTCACCAACCTTCGTTTCGCTTCCTCTACTGTTGTCTTTGTGTCTCCAAGAGTGTTTACTTTGGTACAGATGTCGCTCCCTATCAGAAGTGCTTGTAAAGGAGACACCTTTACAAGCACTTCCAAGTCAATTAAATCAAATGTATTTATTTTTTTTCGTTATTGCTCATCCTCTACATCCAAAGGTTGATCTCGGTGAGCAACTGGACCTGGTTAGATTCTTCAAGACGTTTCGTCTTTTCTCCAAAAGGCTTCTTCAGGTCAGAACTGAACAGTTCAGCATGCAATCTGGTATCGGACATCTTGGTAAATCCGACCCTAAGAGTCTTCATTCAGAACATACGGAGGCCAAGTGCTAGCGCAGTGCTCAAGTCAGCTTCAAGTGTGGCAAATATAGCAAGGTGAAGCTCTGTCTCTACTGCTGGTCTGCCTATGTCTGAACCCTCTCAGCCGGATCATTACGACTGTCTATGGCTACCGACAACGAAATAGGGCAACACTCAACAATCCTCCTCTATATGGACAACCCTAAGTTGTAGGCCAAGAACGAGATACTGACTCACTGATCCAAACTCCCAGGATCGACCTCAGTGGATCAGAATTTTGACAATGAATGGTGGAATGGTAAACAAGAGAGGAATGGTTGTCAGAAGTGTAGGAGTGAGACTACACGATGGGAAGATTGCAGATACTGAGGACAGTTACTCTACAAGGACCTTGGATTCAGTTCAGATTCCAAGTACGACAACCACAGACCATGCCAACATAGAGTACAGGAAGTCCTGAGAAGTCATCTGGCTGGAAAGACCAAGATTAATGTGATAAACCCTTCTGCCAAAGGCAATAGAGGCCACTGATGTACAGAGAGAGAGAGGGGGGGGAGAGAGAGAGAGAGAGGGTGAGAGAGAGAGAGGGTGAGAGAGAGCACAACCAACCATTAATCCAGCATACATAAAAATGTTCATAGACTATGAAATATTCTGCACTATTAGAATTATTTCTTCAGCCATCCCACAGGTTCAATTACAAGTATTGATATGACTTGCCAAAAAAAATCAAAACAAAACAAATGAAATAAAACCAAAACTAACAGGCAAATACTCCCCCAAGACGAACGCAGCGGTGGGTATTTCTGATGTTTGGGAGGATAGGGTGTCCTCTCCTGGAAAATCAATGCGTCTGAAATTGCGCACAAGAAAGATGCATCACCCCTTGATCTAATTTGAGTCAAAACAGGCAGACAAAATGATAGAAAAGTATTGCAATTTTTTCAATTTCCTGCATCTGACGTTTCTGTTCTTTGAAAGGGTGGATACCGCTGCAGCTGCTTCGGCACAAAACAGCAACATTTTCCTACAAAGGACATTTTTAACAGCTCCTCGTCTTGTCTGAGGACTTTGTGGGTAAGGAGTGTTTAGCATGCTGTAGGGTAGACATGTAAAGGTAATTTATCAGGGCTGTAATGATGAGCAGCGAACGTGGAGCTTTGATATGCAGCAGCTGAAGCACTTTTCTTACTTGAAATAATTATGAGATATTTATCTTGGTAAAATCAAAGATACCATTCATATCTCTCTCTCCTCTCTTTCTGTCACTCACACGCACACACACACACACACACACACACACACACACACACACACACACACACAAAGGTCTTTATAGAGTTCCCAATTAATGTCTAATTATAGTTTTGTCCTGATGGCAGGAGGTAAAACTCGGTCAGTCTCTTAATGGCTCTGGTGCTTTTGTGCTCCTAGCAACCAGCCGTTCTTTTGTATCAGCTATATGCTGTCTAATTTCAAGTGAAAGCTGCCTATGGATTGCTGTTTTGTTATTTGTAGAGCAGCATTTTCTGACTTTCACAAAACTGAATAAATCATTAGCGCATTGAGGAAGATGATGGTGTGTCATGATTTGACTGCTAAAAATTGTATTTTTTTCCCGTTCATTTAAAGGCTTCCAAAGTCGTCCAGCATGTCAAACATTCACAGCGTTTATAACCTGAAAGGAAGGTTGGTTTTTAATTGGTTTTCTTGTTTGGGTTGAGCTATTCCACAACTGTGAATTTGACTTTCTTGTACATCAGTGTTTTCCAGCATCTCTTTGATATGTGAAATATCTGTAAAAATATTACAAATGTAAAAAAAAACAGCCTGCACCGAGGAAAAATCAGGATTGTTGAATTTTGCTGAGTTTAGCTGCTTCGTTTCTTGTTGTTCTTGTCTGTGTTGGTAGTTCTGGTGCTTCTCCTTGTGTCTTTCTGTCTGCATCCCTGATGGTTAATTGTTGCCGCCTGCATCTCATCACTCCCTCACGCTCATGTATATCAACTGCGTGTTACCTTTCCTTGGACAGATCTGGAAAACATGAGCGCTGCCCATCTGAGCTGCGTGTGTTATTAGTGGATGTGCATCACTCTGCTGCTTTTGTGTGCTTTTCATTGCTTCTCCATGTCTCTAATGCTACCTCAGGTGTTGTAAAGGGGTCCAGAAGTGTGAAAGCAAGTGCAAAAGGAAGACAAAACGAAGGCATCAAACACTCAGGAAACAAGCTCTTTAATCTGGATGCAAGCAACGGGTCATTCACAGGAGGGCAGGCCGAAATCAGGCGGACTGTTCGGAAAATTGAACGTGAAATAACAGACAGTCAAAAAGTGCCTTTTTTTCCCACATTTCTGCAACCACATACAGTATAAACAACAGTTTTAATGATGTCGTTGCTCCTTGCGTACATTGTATATCATTGCAGGCACAGCACAGATTGATAGCCCTTACCAGTCCCCTGCTGCTCCACAGCAGTG
Organism: Arothron firmamentum; assembly: GCA_016586285.1. Classification (NCBI taxonomy): domain Eukaryota; kingdom Metazoa; phylum Chordata; class Actinopteri; order Tetraodontiformes; family Tetraodontidae; genus Arothron; species Arothron firmamentum. The sequence continues at coordinate 6,747 of BJFM01002526.1, forward strand.
CTGCTGTTGGATTGGAAGGATGGGTCCTCAGCCTCAATGCTGTTTTCTCTCAATAAATCTGCCCTAAACATAACCTCACTTGCTTGCTGTCTGATTTTCTGGTCCCATCCTTGTTAAAGATAACACAAAACACTTCTGCACCTTCAAGCATGCACAAGTAGGAATCAAACAAACGGGCGAGGGAAGTTCATTCCCATTGACCAGTCGGTTGAAGGCACAGTCAAAGTCTGCACCCAGCCTCAGCTTAGAAACAGCAGCCACCATGAAGTACCGTACTCGCCAGAATGCTGACAAAACACACTTTTATGTGCCTGACGCCATATGCACATTTAGATGTATCGTTCGCAGCATCCATTTAAACCAGGCGCGGGCAATTATTTAGCCTGAAGGGCCACGTTGGGTTGTAGATCTTGATGAAGGGGCCGACCAGGTGGTGCAGGAAACTAACCCCCCAAATGAGGATCAGAGTTGGACTAAAAATCCACCTCTGATCTAAGGGCTGTATTCACCGGTAACGTTCTCCATCGTTTGTGCTGACCAACAGACTGTCGTCATGGCTGGTGGCCATAGCTGCTACTGAGCACCAGTCTTGGCATTTCCCTGGACCCCAAAAGTACATGGCTTATGACACTGCTTGGCCTTGACTCCAGACCTGGCATGATAATAACGTAAGTGCTTATTGGCTATAGTGGTGCACGCTGGTGCAGTGAGCTGTCGCAGAGAAATCTGAGTGAAAAGGAGATTGGCTACACTCTTCCCTCACTGAAGTGCCCCATCATTCACATCATCGCATCATTTGAAAACATCAGACACAATCCTGAGGCCAACAAACTGGACTCCCTCAGCCAGGCTGCCCCTGAGATTCTGTCCACAAAGATTCTGAAGAGGACAGACTGCTGCCCCCTTTTACCGACTCAGATAAGATGAATAAAATAGAAAAATTGATTTAAATGATTTAAATTTGGAAACATTTTCAAACAAGTATTTATTACAGTCAGAGGTTGGTATGACAACCAGGTAGACATTTCAAAATATAAAATTAAATGGTCAGTAAACACACACACACAAAAAAAAGTAGACGAATCATCAGCAGTCAGATGGGGAGAACTCTTCTGTTCATCTTGAAATTGGTCAGCTGGACCTCCTTTTCTTGAAGACATTTGGCCTCTCATCTAAGACGTTTCAATAGTTCGAGCTGACGAGCTGTTTAATGATAGCATTCATGTTTAGCCTCCTACTCAGTGTGGAGAGCTTGTTGAAACATGACACGCAATGCTATTACATAGAGAAAAGGTGAAGACACCTTAAATACAAGGGAGGAGATCACTGTGAGGGGGGTGACGGATAACAATACAGGGAGCAGATCCGAAACAAAACACCAAGCTAAATACAAAACTAAAGAATTTACAGTAAAAATTAAATAAAATACAATATTCGACTAATCCTGAGGGTTTGTAAAAGATCTGGAAATGTGTGTGTCCTTGTGGTTGCCTCATTCATGGCAGTGGTGTTTTGGCTTCTGGATGCCTGCATCCGCTGTGCTGCAGTCTGACTGTTGTGTTCATACTGTTGTGTGCACTATGAACGCAACGTCAGAGTCGTAGGTGTAGAGTTTTCTGAATCAATAGTTAATATCAATCTTTTAAAAAGTCTCAAATGTCTCGTCCTGGCGCGTGGCATGTAAGAGCTGTGGTTGAAGCTGGGAGAGTGGGAGTTGGAGAGTGGGGGGAGGGGTGTAGTTGCTGAAACATTGTGATGTCTGTTTCTGAGCCATGCTGGAGACAGTGGAGCTACCCACGGCCTCTCTGGGGATGCTTCTAGTGTGTCTGTGAATGTGGTGGTGACACATTGGAGTAACTAGATCAGGATACACACAGAGTTAAAAAGCTAACAGTCTGAATGCAGAAAGCATCTGTGGTCAATACTGTCTCTCTCTCCATTTTCTCACTTCTTTATCATTTTTGCCTCCGGCAGGAAGGCAGACAGGAACAGGAAAAAAAAAACAAAAAACAAAATGGGTCTATGTTTAAACCAACCATTTAAATAGCATTCCAGTTCGAAACAATAACACATAAATCAATGATAAATAAAAATAAATACTAAAAATGGCAATCTACATTTGTATTGTTAGCACACTCAAGTTCGTGTGATTCTTGTGTGGTGTGGTGCCAGTGTTCTAAACCTGGTTCTACAGCAGCAGCAGGATTTGTTTTGGTTCATGAGATCAGAATAATAAGAGCATAAATGTAAAAGTCTCCTTACTTTTGATGGAGATGCAACTGTCGAAAGTTTACAGTCTGGTTTGTACAGTGGGACACCCTTTAAAAAGTCCCCTCTCGTGGAGTACGCAACCCAAGAGTCTCAGTCTCTTCCCTCTGAGGACAGAGGTGACAATCAGACGATGGACATGGAGGAAATGGATCTGCTTAGCAGAAGACGCACAACCTGCTGGAACCATGCTGATTGTTGCTACTTCCTCCTCCAGCAGCTGAAGTTATTTACCACCAGAAACACGTGGCCTACCACGACTGTGTCCTGCACACAAGTGGCTTGTGAAGCTTCACAACACTGAAGTCCATTAAGAGTCTTCTCGGGAGCAGAAGGGGGACAGGATCATGTGAAAGCCCTCATGATGGCAACAGAAGATGCGACCTGCAAACCGACAGCCAACTTCTGTGGGCTCGTAGAATGTTCTCCAGCCCCTGCCCCTACGCTCCTCCACCAGCTCCCGATACTTAACATGTTTCCTTTCGCTGACTTCCTCAATCCGTTCTTCCCAGGGCACTGTGAGTTCCAGCATGATCAGGTGTTCAGCTGCCAATCAGGAGCGTTGTGGAGGAGGCCTGTTGTTGTCTGTGAACCTGCCCGGGGTATTTCTCCAGCCTTGATAAAGGGGATTTCCTTCTTTGGAGCATGGTGGTGTTTGATGGTGCTGATGGCTGAAGCTATACTCTCAGCAATGGGAGCAGAGGAGGAGAGAGAGCAGAGTTATGCTAGCTGGATGCTACAATCTAATGCCAGAGGTGTTTGAATGCTACAAGGTGATGCTGAAGATGACTGAATGATGCTAGCCAAAACATGAGGCAACAACTTAACAGTTTGTCTTTAGAGAGGACGTGTCCTTAGAAGGATTGACTGAGGTTGACAAACTCTAATAACTAATTTGAAGCCCATTCTTGAAATGGATCTTCTGGGGTTGGTGCGTATTTGTTTCATCTTTAATCCTAATGCACTGTACTACTACATAATACACTGTAGTATACAGCACGTATGAAAGGTGTTTGACCTATTCTGCAGCTCTCTTTCGTCTATGCCCGTAAACTGTGAATCCTTCATTCCTATATGTCAATCAGAAAATGTAAAGTCAGACTTCTAGAACTGGTGGATCAGAGTTCCAGACCCATCATCCGTGCTCAGGAAGATAAATTATCCTTTATTTCCTTTTTAGAAATAGTATTGCTACACCCGGCCTCACAGCCCCAACAAATGAAGACGACAGTATCAGGCCAGACTCACAACAACGTATTGATGTTCTCCTCCTTTCACCCTCTCAGTGAGTATAAGGTATCCACAAGCACCAAGGTTGGCGCCAGCCTCTGTCTTTCATGAACCACAAACTAGAATTAATTGCAAATCAATCGAACAAAGTACCACTGATCAGAAAACCAATTAGTAATTTTAGCTTTTTGTCCAGTTTCAGCTCCTAATAGATTTCCAGTGACTCTTCTATTTAAAATGTAGTTTTTCAAATCTGCATTACTGTCGGCTGGAAGACGTTTTTCTCACATCTCGTCTCATTCTCCTCAGCCAGTCTCGTTCTTTCTTTCTTGTATCCTTGTCTCAATTGCTGTTTTTTGAATTGCTGCCCCCCCAGATTGCTTCTGAATGTGGTACATATACAGTATATATATATATATATACCACATTACACATACATATGATGCATACAGATACATTTATATATACAACCTATGTAATTAAACCTACATGTGAGACATGAATTCTCCTTGCATGAATAGAGAGATTTGAGGATTAAAATGGAAGCACAGGTATTACCTGCTTTCATTGTCCTAATCATAGCTGAGGTCCATCTCTAAATGGACATGAAAATTACTTATCAGCTGTCAGGGGGAAATTACCGGTGAAGCTCATTCTTCGCTGGTGCCGCTAACCCCCACAATGTTGATATTACATCTTCTGCTGAGTAAATATCCACAAAAATCCAAGATAGGGCAGACATTGAAATTAGAGCTTATCATGGTGGGAGAGAAGCGAGACAGAATGGGAAGGTGATTTCTGTCAAAACATGACAACATAAATACTTTGCTAGTTTGACTGTGCCAGTGTCGGTACCAGCGACTGACATGGGATATACTTGGTTGCCTGATAACGCTGTCAGACATGTAATGTTTGCCATCACGGTCAGCCATTCCTGATTCCACAACGTCAATTGCACTTGTGCTTTTGCTGACAAAAGAATAAACCTAAAAAGTCCTGAAATTATTGCTGCTGCAGCTGTCGTTCTGTTCACCTTTGTACCGATGATTTAAATGCATCGTGAGCTCCATTAAACGCTGCTGCTTTCCTACCTGAGCTTCCAAATATTTCAGTCAAACATCTGTAAACACATATGGGACCGAATAATTTAAGCAAAGCAAAATCTCCGAGCCAAGTGGTGGGACAATCAGCACAGAGCACAGAAACAAAAGTCTATTTTAAAACGACAAGAACTCGGGGGTGAAATCTTGGATTTTGTAAAAAATGATCAACATCTTTGCAGACCCCTCATTTGTGCAGTTTATCTGTGAGCCAAGAGATTGTCTTCGGTTTTTTAGTGTTTTTATGTGCTCCTGTAACCTAGAGGATTAAAGACATATTTGTTACTTACACTAAGTAGGAAAAATAGATATTTCTTTGAAATAGAATTTTATTTCTACAGTTTTGCATTGTTGCTGGAAAACACAAACAGAATACCCAGAAAACAGGACATCACTTTTATTATTTTCATTTAGCTACGGGGGGAAAACGCACTAAATCTATGAAAAAATGACTGACTAAAGCTAATACTATGATATACAATCTTACAGCTCTAAGATCCTGTTAATGTATTCGTCTGTGGCTCAGGCCTGAAAGGGATAGGGGAGAGCTGAATGGATTCCATTAATTTAATTGAAGCAAGCCCTGACAAGAGATAAAACATCTTGGGCCCACATCTCTCCAGGGTTGGTGCGGGGCTTCATAGTAAACAAGCCATGATCCGTAAACAAAGCCCAGAGAGCAGCGCCACGGCTCTGCACAGACTTCAAGGCCACGGAATATGTCAGAGATGGGCTTGAATTGATACTGAAGTGCACTTCCCTGCGAGGCAGGCACAGGCGCACGTGCACACCCACACCCACACGCACGCACCCACATGCACACACACGCACACACACACACACACACACACACACAACATTACGTATTCACACTGCACTGTGAGCCATTGTGCTTCCGTTTGTGGATGTTCGGATGCTGGTGACTGGCTGAGTGAAAGTACCATCAGTAGATCAACCAGAGAGAGAGAGAGACAGAGACAGAGAGAGAGAGAGAGAGTTTCCACTTTGATGTGTCTTCTTCAGATATGATATACCCACACATCTGTGGACGAATGAAGTTTGTTTCAATAAAATACCTGTATACCATACAGGTATTACCATTCTGAAATATGGTATTAAAAAGAAAATAAATACAAAATAATCACAATAACCATAATAAATCAAGCCTCCAGCTTTCAAAAGTGTGGTGATTTGGGCGCTTGTAAACCACATGTTGTTTGGCCACTTGAAAAGCGACTGGTATTTGGATATGTCACATTCTTCCTTCAATTGTTCCTCGGCAAGCCTGAGCTATTCAGTCCGGCTGAATGGCAACACAAAACCCAGCATAATCCATTAAAGGACTAATAGCTCTATTTTCAGAACGCTGACACTAGATAGCTCGGACAACACATGCCATCCACCACAAACTGTACTTAGATGGCCTACAAATGTGGCTTATGAACAAAATGCCAAGGCCGCAGCCTTTGTCCATGTTTTTGTAAAATGTGAACACACACACACACGCACACACACACACGCACACACACACACACACACAGACACACACGCGCGCGTGTGTGTCTGTGTATAGTGTATATACACTTGCTAATGCACAGGGCCGCTGGCGAGGGTTGCTCCTCCATCGCTATTGTCGGCAGAACCGATTTGGTCCAGATGGACCGCTGTGAGGCCCGTTCACACAAGAACGACCTGCTGGACACACGTCTGCTTTCCTTTCTTTCCTTTTCAAATGCTAACATGCTGAGACAGCAATTTACATGGAAAGACAGGAATAGATAAAGGTGTAGTTCCCCCCCAGACCACTGGTTGGCGATGTGTTTTGCCCTGCCTATTTCAGCCCGAAGCACTCTGGCAGGGCATCGGTCTCAGCCAGCCAGCGCGTGGATTGTGACAACGTGCGCTCTTTCTGGCACGGCTGGGCATCTGATTAGAAGGGAAATAATCTTGTGGTTTCTGCCCCTCACCCATTTTCAACCCATCCAGCTGTTTTTCCAGCTAGATTTTGATGTTAATCTTAAAGATTCTTAGTTCAGTATTTTTTTCACACCTGCCCAATAGAAACAAACAATAAAAGCTTGTGAGATGTAATCTACAGTTTCCACTTATTTTATCAGAGAACCACAAAACCAGAGTCAAGGTCCACTTGTCTGTGTTGTCCAGCTGGTTTTTTTGAAGGCGTCTTTTATGGATGTTGCGTCTGCAGCGATGAGTTGGCCTCTGCTACTGTAACACCTCCATCTTGGTTGCACATCTCACAAAGCAAAGCATGCTGGTGTCCCTCCACACACACACACACACACACACACACACACACACACACACACACACACACACACACACACCACCATGATCCCACCCAACCCGACTGCTGCTCCCCCCCAGGGTCTCACCTGTTGGCCTTCTAATCAGATCCATCCACACACTTCCATATTTATCTGATCTGATAAACTCTTTTGCAATCAACCCCCATAACTGGATGAAAAGGAAGCAGAGATCAGTTACAACCTTTACTTCTTGCATAACATCTGTGGGCTGTTCACAGCAGAAAGAAGAAAACACTCGTGCTGATTGAGCTGAGATTGGATTCAGAGCCGGAACAAAGACCGGCAGAGGTAAGGAGACTGACATCAAAGGTGGGTGCGCACACGTGGGTGTGTGTGTGTGTGTGTGTGTGTGTGTGTGTGTGTGTGTGTGTGTGTGTGTGTGTGTGTGTTCTGTAATGAAATGGGCTACTGACGTAGATTTAGTTCTAGATCACGAATATGAAGTGTCAGCTAGACCAATCAGCCAATCAACCTTACGTGAAGACCACCTGCTAATATTGTGTCGGTCCCCTTTGTGGTGCCAAAAGAAGACGGAAGCGTGGAGGCCTGGACTCCTCCAGAGTCGTCTGAGGCGTGCTCTGGTCTCTGACAAGATGCTCGATTAGATTAAGATCAGGAGAAATTCGAGGCCAGTTTGACACCTCAGAGTTGTTGTTGTTGTCTCCTAAAACCCGAAGCGTTTTTTTGCTTCATGCAGGGTGTAATGTCCTGCCGAAGAGGCCGCAGCCATCAGGGAATAGGGGTTCTTTGAAAGGGTGATCGTGCTCTGCAACAATGCTCAGGTCAGTGGTCCATGTCAGAGTTACATCCACAGAGATGGCAGAGCTGTAAGCTGCTGTCACCACTGACCACATTTCATCTTCTCCTGAAAGGAGGAAAACCAAAATGGTTTTGTCCCTGTGGTGACACCTCAGTGTAACACAGAGGTGGGCAAACTGAGGCCCGGGGGCCATATGTGGCCCGATTAACTATTTAATCCGGCCCGCACAGGCTTCACAACTCCAAAAGCCAAATGAAGAGGGTTGTCAGCTTGATTTTCTAGAAAAAGGTTCAGACCCCCCCTTCACCTAGCATGCTAACATGTCATCTCAAGAAGGTGGGGCCAAACATCATTTGGAGCTTCATCCTCCATCTCTAGTTGGACCAATTTACAGCCTCTTCAACATTTTTTTGTTTTTTTCTATTTTCTCTGTCAATCGTCCATCAAGCAGGATATTTAGTCAACCTCTGATCCTCATTTGGGGGTTAGTTTCCTGCACCGCCTGGCCGGCCCCTTCATCAAGATCTAAAACCCAACGTGGCCCTTCAGGCTAAATAATTGCCCAGGAAGCCCTGGAAGCAGAAATGATAAATGTCGTCAGATAAGCAGTAGTCTAACTAATATGTACTAACAGTTTATTATACATGCATTACATCCAGGAGCAGACGGAATAAGTACAAAACATCAGGACCAGCACACATGTCCTGGGTGTTTGATGTGTTTTTTCAAGGTTGACTTTAATGAAATCACCAAGCAGAGAATATTTTCCAGTTCATTAAGTTCATCAATTCTGCTTCTGTCCGTGTCATTAACTCCGGCAGACTGTGGCCTTCGACACACCAGCACCAACTCGCTCATTAATGCAGAACTTGCGATCTCGGCCACGGCCGTCACACTCACGCTTGGGCCGTTGTTGTCATATCACACCGCTGAAGATGCAAAAAGACTCTTGAGAAATGTTTCACTTTTGCTGTAATCATTCACATGAAGGAGCCACAAAGAAGAAAGGAGAGGTTGGTCTGCTGCAGCACCCCCCCAATCCCCAGAAATGATTGATTTTCTGATCGTTCAGTCAATTCTAAGCAATGGAGTGTGTGTGTGTGTGTGTGTGTGTGTGTGTGTGTGTGTGTGTGTG
>BJFM01002526.1:16471-26997 GCA_016586285.1 Arothron firmamentum
CTAACCACTCCTGACAACCTTCTTAATTTGGCTGTTGGAGGCTCTGCAGGCCGGATTAAATAGTTCATCAGGCCACATGTGGCCCCCGGGCCTTAGTTTGCCCACCTCTGTTGTAGAGCAACAGTCAGACAAGAGGACCTCCTCCCTGCTGGCTGACTCACCTCTCCAGGAACAAGGCCAAACATGCAGCCATCCACGGCGTTAATACTGGCAGAGGGCTGTTGGGCTGGTATGCAGCGGCGTGCGTTTGGAAGTCTGTGGAGAGCCTGAGGGGAGCTGAAGGTGCGGTTGGGGACAGTTGAGGACAGTCTGTGCCTAAACTCATAGTTTGCTGGTCAGAAAGTCCAAGTTTAACATGTAATAATGGACTAAAACATCTCTGTAAGAACGGAGATGGTGGCAGCAGGATTCAGGATGGAAGGAAAGCTTGAGCCAGCGCCAGGTGAAATGTCCCATCCGGACCCCAGCGAGCATGTCCACACAGGCTCGGAGTACTCGAGTACTGCGACTCATCGGCTCCACCCTGCCGGCACCCACTTCAGCAGCACCTCTGGAGGTCTGCAAGTTGTCTGTGTAGCTTCTGATTTTAATCAAGGGGTCATTTTCGTCCACCATCCTGTTATTATCGTCCTCCTTCCTGGCTCTGACGCGTCTCCTTCGGCTCACCTTGGCCATGCTGGGCTGCTCCGTGCCCCCCCCGTCCTGACGGTGAGGTCAAGTGATCTCAGGAAAGCCGCTTCTACACTCGTCACCCGGGGTTTTTTCACTGGGATGCCGTTAGTCAGCTGTGGCAATGGTCCTGCAGTAGCTGATATATGTGAGACTCTGTGGAGTTCTGCTGTCCAAATACGCCCCATCTGTCTCCCCACAGTCCTACGGTCGCATCAGCAGGCTGGTTCTTGTGTTTTTGTTCCAGCTGAAGGTGGTTTAATTTAGCATTAGAAACGGTGAGAGATGGTCTGACAAGTCGAGATGAGGGAGGGCCGGAGATCCAAATGGGTGCTTCAGCTTTGGGGAGACACAATCCAGAGTGTTGGTTCCTCTGGTGGACCCATGGGACAGGTTCAGGAAGTAACTCCTTGCTCTCTGTTGCAGTACCTGGAGGAGCCACACACACTTCAGCTGCTGAGCATCATTCTTAAATGATAAACGATCAGCACCACCGCCTCAGAGCCAAGTTCTGCTGACCAGCATGTCCAGAACTAAGACCAGCAACATAATACCTGCCAGCAATGGAACAGCTTCAACCATTTTGAATGTAATAAAGCCAATTATTCCTCGCCAATAATGTAAAACAGTTTTCAAGCCAACGGCACTGGTGCTGGTCAGGTCAGGAATGAGCCAGAGCTGCAACTGGAGCAGAGATTGTGGAACTTTAAACATCATGTCTCCTCGGTTTAAAATAAAGATGCACTTCAGTTTACTCTTTATAACAGTTATTAAGCACAGATATACATATTTCTTGGTGCTCTCTCTCTCTCTCTCTCTCTCTCTCTCTCTCTCTCTCTCTTTCTGTGTGTGTGTGTGTGTGTGTGTGTGTGTGTGTGCTGTCAGAAGGCTGTGAATTACATTTCCTTACTTCTGCTTTGACATGGTTCTAGTGGCTGATTTGAAGGAAAAGAATCAAGGTTAGGTAATGAAACAATAATAACCATCTGGTTGACGTACAGGGGGAGACTGTGATTGCTCCCCTCCTGCAAGCTCATTTACCCCCAGTCTGTGCAATTAAATGTGTGCGAAAGTGTTAGAATGCTAATGCTGGCCTCACTTTACGGATGTAAATGAAGCACAAGCCGGCGTTTTCTGGAGCTTTGTGGCTCGACTGTTTTACGTGACGTCAGCTGGAACAACTAACATGATTTTGCTTTTATGATGCTGAGCGACTGACTGCTGAACGACTTGATGAACGTGCGACGGCCATAGATGTGCAGACAGCCAGAACCCTGCTGGGACATGAACAATAAGCCAGTCTGGGCCACCCAAAAGCATGTGAGGAACAAACCTTCTTTAAAACAAACTCAAGAAAATCCCAGTTCCAACTCTTCTGGTCTCTGCCCATCTCACTTGTGTGAGTAACACAATAATATGGTAACCACAGCAAGAAGATGTTGTGTAATTTTTGTGTTTAGATTCCTGGCTTATTGCATTTATTTATTTTTTTTAAATAATGTCTTGATTAGCTTCAGCATTTAACTTCCTTCCTGCCTGCATCTCCTGTGTGACTCACCTTGATTGCCCTTATGTCTGGCACCTGCCCCCCTTCACACACACACACACACACACACACACACACACACACACACACACACACACACACACACACACACACACACACACACACACACACACACACACACACACATGCGTGCACCCTTGTACCTCTATCTTTGTGGGGACTTTCATAACCATAATGTATTACCCAACCTCTCACCCCAACCCCAACCTTCCCAACTAACCCCCTGACCCCAACCCTGACCCCCAACACCGAGCTAACCCCAATTCTAACCCCAACCTTAAAACCAGGACTTAACCCTCAACCAGACCTTTGAAGTTTGTGAGGACCAGTCAAAATGTCCTCGCTTCCCCAAAAAAGGTCCTGAATTTGCTAGTAGTACTTTAGTACTGCAGCAAGTACAAGAAAACAAGAAAACACACACACACACACACACACACACACACACACACACACACACACACACACACACACACACACACACACACACACACACACACACACACGCACACCTTCATGACAGCAAACAACTCTAAAACCACAAAACAGACATTGTTACTCTCTGATTTATCCCCTTTGACACACACTCTGATATTACGTATAGAAAACACTAATCCCCTCTAAATATTCATAATCCTGTTGAAAGTATGTAAAAAACTAAATCCTTGAATAAAGATACATCTGTCAGTGGGGGTGCAGTTATTTCAGCAGAGCCGCTGTGGAGGTGGGTGCTTGTCACCCAGAAGAGAACAATTGGGTGAACAACTCCCTCATGGCCCATATTTAGCCTGGAAGCCATGTGGCAGAACAAAGCCTCTTCATCCTGCTGCTGACCTCCTCTTGCTCTACCAGCAGCACATTGTTAACGCGCAGCAAGTCTCTTCACTGACTTTGTGACCCCTCTGTCTGCTGCTGCAACAAGAGTCCCGAAAATAGGAAAACCACGGCTCGGGGTGCACCAGCACGGGATTTAACATCTGACCATCAGCAGACCATTTAAAACCAAGTTAGGCAAACTGAGGCCCGGGGGCCACATGTGGCCCGATGAACTATTTAATCCGGCCCGCAGAGCCTTCACAATAATTTCTCCAAAAGCCAAATGAAGAGGGTTGTCAGCTTGATGGGTTAGAAAAAGGTTCAGACCCCCCCCCCCTTCACCTAGCATGCTAACATGTCCTCTCAAGAAGGTGGGGCCAAACATCATCATCCATCTCTAGTTGGACCAATTTACAAGCTCTTCAAAATATTTTCCCAGTCAATCGTCCATCAAGCAGGATTTTTTAGTTAACATCTAAAACCCAACGTGGCCCTCCAGGCTAAATAATTGCCCACTCCTGGTTTAAAAACATATATTTGCTGTAGTGTGATGTGATGAAAGTGCGACACATGCTGGAGCAGCTGTAGAGAACGTCCTGAGCAGGAACCAGTGTGACGGTCCGAGCGAGCGTGCTTCGTTGGACTACACCAGGAGCGCGGGTGGGCGTCTGGGACTCTCGGCAGCCTGAGCTGAGACGCCTCATCGTCTCTTTGCTTGAGATCAGCGAGGTGGAACCCAGGCCTCTTTGATGAACCAGAAAATGAAATGATGACTGTTGGGCTTCTCTTGGCCACACTGCTGGTGACACTCTTGTTTCCTCGCAAAGGTTAATTGGACTTGAACCCAGAAAATCAGGAGGTTAAGCGGGGTCAGCGCGACAGCAGGTCCTCCTGGAAGCAGCCCTCTCAAATCGTTGCTAATCACATTTGTCAAGGGGCTTTCCCTCTGATAATGCTCCTATATGCATCGCTGTTGTTGCGGCGCACACAACACTATTGATTCACAGAAAATAACATTAGCGTTGCCGAGTGAAGGAGTGCAATTATATTAACATTCACTTATTTGCACTCGGGAGAATGTAGCTTCCCTGCTGGCTTCTGGCTGTATAGCCGTCTTCGATTGATGTCTTTGTGTGTTGTTTAGGCTCGTTCCAACTGAGTGACTGAATGGAAAAATGAATTCCTTTTAGGCAGCATGATGTGATTTTCCAACAAAAGTGTCTGCTGAGAACTTCAATAGCAGGTTTTATCACACGATTGTCAAGATGGGAATAAAGATGAAGAAAGAAGAGAACAATTCTCAATAAAAGCCAGTTATTAACTAAGTAGCAGGAATTATATTTCAGTTAACACAACTCTAATACAACTGCGAGAGAGAGAGAGAGAGAGACAGAAAGAGGCGAGGGGACAAGATAAGAGAACAGGAGCTTTTCTAGATCGCAGTGGGATGTGTAATATCATTTCTAGCCTTCTGGTTGACTTGCTCCACTGACACACAAACAGAGTCTAACTTTAAACTCATTTATTCAAATTGAGTCGCATATTTTCCGCTTTGCTGTGACGCTGAGGTGATGGTTGCGTCTGTCCGCCCTCTGCACAGCAGCCTCTCTGACCCCCCCCCGTCTGGGCCGCTGCCCCCGGCTGAAACGATGGACTGGGAAGTCATCAGAAACGAGAACACGGAGCTTCTCATTCCAACATAAATAACAGGACGGGAGGACGTGTTCATCAGCAAAGACGTGTGGAGGGAATCAGCAGAGTGGAAAGCTGGGGAGCCGCTGTCATCCTCTGTGTGTAGACACAGCAGGGGGGGTCACACACGTCTGCTCGGCCTCTTAACATCTTCATTTTATGCCCTTCAAAAGGTTTTTTTTGTGCAGTTGGATGGCGCGGCCACTAGGTGACACCATGAGATTACCAGGCTTTATGTGCTTATTGTTAAAACTATGGATCAGGACATTAATATTGGAATATTTGGAGGAGAGTGAGATCAGCAGCGGCATAACAAACCTGTGATTGGCGTCTTTGGCTGGGTGAGCTTTTCACTCAGAACTCTTCTACTTCCATCGTTCCTGCATGCAGCTGCTGGATTCGCTCCCCAAAAAGCAGAGATTAGTCAGTGAAATAAACGTGTTGAATTACTGACGCATTCATTTGCTTTTACTCACAGAAGCGAATCTCCAACATTTCCGCTGCGACGGCCCAAAAATCTGTTCAATAATGAGATTGATTACAGGGTTTTAAAGGCATGTTTAAGCAAATATGGAGGTTCAGGGCTCACGAATGACAAAAGCAAATTCAGCCCAGCAGCATGTGGCAATTTGAAAAGACTTTACTGAAAAAAAACGAATAAAAACATGACTGCTTGAGTCCGACCTGAGCAGGAAGAGCAGCCCTCGTGTCCTGGTGAGGGTCTCTGCTTGTCTCCGACAACCAGGTTAATTTTATCGTCTGGAAACACAGATTTGGAACCAAGGTTATAAGTGACTGCTTGAATTGTGGAAATCAAAGCAGCATATATAAGCAGGACTGTGTGTGTGTGTGTGTGTGTGTGTGGGGTGCTTCAGGCGCTTAAGCTCTCAATCCCTTTTCCATTCTCTGAATGTGCTGCATATAAAGCAATCCATTAGTCTTAGCTTTTACAGAGATTTTAAGTGGACACCTGTCCATTAAGACTGTTTCAGCTGCAGCTCATCTCTCAAATTATTTGCCCTGAATTTGCTTCTTCCTGTGTAATGGAATGCATATTTATGGCTATTTTTGCTCCATCTCTGCCTTTTATGACAGTCCATTAGTTTGATCACCAGAAGGGGAGAGAGAGAGGTGTCTGCTCCACATTTTTGTTTCACGCAGCTTCCTTTCAAAGGCCAGGCACGGCTGCAAGTGTCTCCAGTCTCAGCGGCAGACAAAGACGAGCAGACGTTTGGAACACGTGCGGCGGCGGCGGCTCGCGCACGTCAATGCGCAATCAGACAACACTTAGACAGAATTCAGGGTGTGAAGAGTGTGTGTTTGCAGAAAGTTCTTTTCTGCTCGCTTCCTTTCTGATTTTACCAAATAAAAGCGTTTGGGTCGTGACCCCTCCAGGCCGTGGCGCTGGTGTTACCTTACAGGGTTTAAATCTGGAAGGAGTGGCTCTGAGTGATAAGATCGCCAGCGCCCGTCCCGCCTCTCTGCAGGATATTGTTCTGGACACATTATGGCGATGAGTTTGGGGCTTACGGGCCTGGAGCGTCAGCCTGGTGCCGCGCTCATAAGCCCCGTCATTCCATCAAGTCTGGAATTAATTAAACATACCCGTCTTAATCAGGAAAGTGCCGCCCGGACAGCAATGTTTGAGTTAAAGCTGCTCCTTCGCTCTCTTCTTTGAGGGCAGCCAGCGGCGCGACCATCTTCTGTCTGAACCTTCGAATCACACACACACATAAAAACCAAACTTGAAATATGTAAACGGTCAAATTTAGTAAACACAGGAGTGTAAATGGCAAAGAAAGAGGAAGGAAAGGAGATGAAGCTCCTTAAACTAGAGAATAAAGGTCAGATGTCAAGAGTGAAGGGGCAGCAACAGCAAGTTTTTCTAATAAGTAATTAATTGCTTTTTTTGAGGTAATTAAGCACAGTGGCTGTTCATGTGTGTTTTTTTTTAATGATTATGTGTGTTCAGCATGAAGGAGCAGAAAAGATGGTTGCAGACGGAGGAGCGGGGGATGGGCAGGTGTGGGTGGGTGATGGTCAGCCGCTAACTCTGGGCCACAGAGGCCTCCCAATCCAGGTATAATTAACAGTAGCTATTTAATGGAGTGGCTGCTGGCGGCGGCGAGCAGAGGGAGGAGGCTCAGGCTGCCTGTCCGGGGAGGGAGCGCAGCCCTGTGGGTGTGTTTCACCTCTTTGTCTGCTGCAAAGTGTCTCCAAGAGGCCTGATATGGGTGAAATGTCTCCTAACTTGGCACTGTGAGTTGGTGTGTGTGTGTGTGTGTGTGTGTGTGTGTGTGTGTGTGTGTGTGTGTGTGTGTGTGTGTGTGTGTGTTAAAAAAAAAGATTAAAAGACCCAAGAAATGTAGATAAAAGGAAACACCTAAACCTTCATGTTACTGTTGAGTTGTTTTATTTTATTTTATTTTTTTTAAAAGTGAGCATTTTATTTGTGAAGATGATTTTTTTAAATTGTTTTTTTTCTACTCTACATGTCCGGTCGGGACTAATCTCTGTTATCACGGTGAGTTGTGTATTTGGTGATATTAAAAGGCATTTCGAGAAATGGCGAAGGACTGGCTGCTGAAAGAGGAGTTTCTTCCAGTGAAATTAGGAGCATTAAATCCACAGTTTCAGCTCCCCAGAGGGGTCAGAACACTTGAGTACGTGCTGAGTGGCCATGACGGACAAATTGAACCATTTCTGCTTTTCCGAGCACTTGACAGTGTGAACGCTGGAATTACAGCAGACGCCCGTCACCGTTTTAATCACATGCTCGGAAGATATTAAGATGGTGTCGTTTACATGCACCAGAAGCTCTTCTCTGCTGCTCCATTTTTTCCATTTTTTTTAAAAAATCATGGGCTCAGCGAGCTTGGGTTGATTCCTTTAATAGACTTCAAAGGGTCCGTTTGAACCGTACTTTTCTTTGCCAGCATGTGTGACTGCTGTGTGTTAACCAGGACTCTTTTTTTTCTTTCTTGTTTTATGGACGACTGTTTCAAGTTACACGCGTGGAAAACTCTTACTCTGAGGCCTTGTTTAGCTCCATGATTACCTCCCCTGCACAAAGTAATTATAATGAAAATGCAACAAATCACCATTGAATCTCCAGTCTTTTGTGAGGCCCAGGCCCGGCCCACCCCTTCCCTCTTTACTGAAAGAATAGCTCTGACATTTCAGCCTGGGAATGGAGAATAGAGGCAGTTTGTAATGTGTGCAGCCTTGCCTTTTCTTCTGCCCCTTGTAGTATCACTTAAGTGTCATGTTAAGCTCAAGGCAGAGAAGACTCTCAATGACCTACTCAGGATCACAGTTTGTGTTTACTGTCCTCTGTGGCGGCTAAAGCACCAGCAGAGCTCCGTCTCTCAACAGCACATAAAATTGAAGAGATTGGAGAGTCAGATTTCCAGCCAGTGTTGCTTTGCCATTGTCCGCACTGACAATGGTTCCACATAACCAGAGATTGAGTTTCTCTTCTCTTTATTTTATAACACATTATCCTCTGTGTGAGCGCGCTGTCTTTGCAAGCCGCTGACAGCCGCAGCCGAAACAGCCCCCTTGCTGGGCACCGGGGATGCTGGGGCGGTGATGAAGATGAACTGAGCTGCATCGGTTCAAGCAACGGCAGCACGACGTGCACGACTGCAAACGGCAAACTGTTTCTGTCGCACTGTGGTTAGCAAACCATGCTCACATCACGTATTAGTTTCGTTTTGCCACCTTTGTTTGATGAATAATAATGGTAATTATTCCAACTGGAACAGGAGTTTGGGTAGAAAAGAAAGAAAGAAAGAAAGAAAAAGAAAGAAAGAAAGGAAGGAAGGAAGAAAGAAAAAGAAAGGCATTGTAGCCATTTCAAACTTTTCCGTGAAGAAGGTGTTGTGGTGCAGATAATCGAGTTTTTAAGGATTTAATAAATGGTTGTGATGCTTGACGTTAGGCCAGTTCTGGCCTGAGGTCGTGGTTATGGGCTTGAGGAATCCAGGTTAAAATACCCAAACATTTCCTCTTTTCATTGCATTCGAAGTTCTTTAGGCCAGCGGTCCCCAACCTTTCTCGCATAACGGACCGGTTTAATGTCAGTATTTTCAGGGACCGGCCTTGAAGCTGTGGCGGATCAATACAACAAAGGAACTTGATATGACTGGCATGAAAGCTGTGGTACTTTCTAAACATAATAATAAACCTGCGTCAACAGTGAGCCATAGTGGACATAACACAGAGAATATGGGAATTTTTAAAAATAAAACATCGTTCCGTTTCAGATAATAACTAAAACAAAGCAATTTAAGTTATTTATTTGTTTCTGTGCGGTCCGCTGCCAAATGACTCAAGGACTGGTACCAGTCCGCAGCCCGGGGGCTGGGGACCGCTGCGTTAGGGAAATTTCTCCTGAGATGCTCCCTGAACATGTGGCCACACATCAGCAGCGTGTGAGGACATCGCTAACTTGCTTAGACACAGAGGTAGCTACAAAGAGGTGAAACTGCTCGGCGGGCAGCAGGCGATGAATGTAAGGTATAAATAACGACGGAAACGACCAGAGAGGCTGCTGAAACCTCAATATCAACATTTATTTGAAAGGTGCTGAAACAACAAGCATCCATGCGGCTTTTCCGCTGCCGTGGAAACAGTCCCACTGCAGGCAACTGTGCAACGCAAGTGTGACACACGTGGAGTGATAACCATGTGGTGTGTTCACAAATGAAAGGGGGTTCATTCTGTTATGTTTTTGAACATTTCTGAGATTTTTAAACGATGGTGTGGATCTTTAGGAGAGGAGTGACACACATCACCATCATATCAACACGTTTAATAACACTCAGATACTTCTTGATTGGATTTATGTTGTGCTTCCATCCAAATTTCAGATCATCATAACGCATATATCCAGCAGCTAGTCAGGACTCCAGTTTTCTGGGATTAAAAGTATCAGAGTTCTTTGTTGGGTCAGGTTTTAGTCTGAGCTTTTAGGTTGTCTTTGTTTTTTTCTTCTTTTTTTTGAGGAGCCTTAAAGTGCGATTCTTTGCAGTGGAAATCGTTCTGGGCTGAACAGTTTTACATGATGGTTGAGTGTTTTGAGGGGAAAGCGCCGCGAGTGGACGAAAGCAGCCAACCTTTTAGGCGCCTGGACTCAGTGAGCAATGTTCATTCAAATGAGCGGCTCCGTCTGCAGCCGCTGCTTCTGATGCATCAGTGGGTGACGGAGAGACAGAAAAATGACCGTCAACACGACAACATCCATGTCTAATGTGATGGTTGCTCTACTGGTTGTTGTCTGGCACCAGAAGGAAAAGTCCATTCAGGACCTCATGACACAGGTCCTGATAGGAACCTTGGTCACACATTTTCACCTCTTTTGAAAAAGGAAGCAAGCAAAAACAACAATAAATTAAACAAAAACATTCTTAGTTTTTTCGGAAATGCAAAATGATTTTTTTTGCCATTTAATTAACATATTTTGAATCTTAAAATGTCACTGTGACCAAATCTTTCACCATTTTGAAATATTTCAGCCAATTTCTACAGTTTTGGTATTTAAGAATGACGGGATTTTCAGGGTTTAGCATGTGCAATTACACTGGAAGGTGAACTGATCCCACGCCGAAGGTCAACAGCCTCAGAGTGTGAGCAGAAATGTTGGATTTGCTCTTATAAAATGGTCCTTTATTGACCCGCTTCTTCTGAAAACTTCCATTTAATTCCCTATTGTTGTTGGATGTTGGAATGTGTGCATGTGTCACTGGTGTGTGTGTGTGTGTGTGTGTGTGTGTGTGTGTGT
>BJFM01002527.1:0-32500 GCA_016586285.1 Arothron firmamentum
TATATATATACACACATATATATAGATATATAGATATATATAGATATATAGATATATATAGATATATAGATATATATAGATATATATATATACATGTCCAACGTATATCCATTTTGCCAATTTTTTTATATTTTTGGTGATAGCACAAAAAACAGACATTTGTCAAAGTAATTTATCAAAAATAGAAACTCCAACATCATGGCAACATTAGACAGGATGCTTTTCTAGAAGCCGACCTTTTCACAAACTGTTTTTTTGAAGAAAAGATCATTTCAACGATGAATAAGATGTTCTGGTCCAGGGAGACAAGTCCAGTCTCTTCACTCTGTCACAATGATGCCGTTTGTTGCTGTTTCAAAGCTGATTTTACAGTTTCATTTACAAATCTGCTGCTGTACGCGTTCACATGGAACAAAAGTCATAAAAAAGGAAATAAAGTCATCAATTTCTGCTAAAAGTTTGAGTTTTCTATAACATCTACTGCATCAAGTCTTATTGCCTGACATAAAAGATCTCTGTGCTCAGCTGGACACAACTGCCAGATTCAATTTAAAAGTTACAAGCTTGGAAAGCACTGAGCCTTATAATTAAACATTCAAGCAAGAAACTTCATATTAATCAAGTGCTGCTCAGCTTTCCTTTAGTCCTCTTCCTGGTAATCTATACTTTGAATAATTCCAGCCTCCTTTTTAGCAAACTTGATGAAATGCGTGTGGCATTGTGGGCGTCAGCAGCCACCACGTGTGTACGCGGTTCACCCCTGTTTCCGTGAGGACGTGAAACGACTCGGCAATATGCTCCTCATGGATTACTTGCACTGAGAAACACACCCAAACATGAAGCACAGACGACAAACATCTGAATGAAAACGCTAATCTCCTCTCCGTTTGATCTTGATTAAACATCTTGTCAGATTTGTATGATTATGGTAATCACACTTTTGATTTTAGCATGGGGAGGGAATCAGTCGAACCAAACCGGCTGAGCCGATTAGGCAGATTTGACATTTCCTGAAATACATCCAAAGATGATTTTTTTTTTTTTGATCATAACAGAACAAACACACGTGATGCTGGTTGTGATTTGTGCACGGGTGGGTAAATATGACTGATTTCTGTGAGAACAGATGGCCGAACTAAACTGAAATCACACTGAAAACATGAAACGTGTAATAAATGATACTGCGGATTTACTGTCATAATACTGTATAAACCATTGTGATATTATTGGTTACAAAAAGAAAAAAGAAGTCAAAACAGAGACTCTAATTTTTTTTCTTTTTTTTACAGAATATAAACTGCACGCCTCTGTGACCAGAATCCTTTTCATTTCTTTCAGTGTCCTCCCACACACGCACACACACACACACATTCCTCCTGAACTGTATGTGCCACACAGCCCTGAACCGTCAGGCACAGACAACCAGCATGAAACACCTTGCTACCCTGTTCCACCTGCCTGCCTTCAAATGCTGCAGTCCTGTCAGCTGCAGCCTCTGTCAAATCTTTTAACCTCCTACATGTTTTCCCCTACGCTGAACCGTTCCACTGACAACAATCCAACACGTGCAAAACAAGCAAATTGTCAAGTCGCTCGCAGTTACATGAGGAAAATAGCATCAAAGAATCTTTGTGCTTATCCCATCTGCCATTATGACTGACAGGGCCCCGCAGAGCTGAGGCAGGGGAGGGCAGAGCTGCTCGCCTCAGCGTGGAAAGTGAGCTTTCAGCAGAGCGGCGCCACAGAGAGCAGCACCGGTTTCAGAGCGCAGCGCCAGGGCAGCTTCGGCACTGACAGCTGGACAGATCCACCGACTGGCTGTCTGGGGTGAAAGAGACGTGTGAGCTTCATCGTGGCATAGGGTGCTCCGGGGTGAAGAAGCAGGGGAAGTGATCGGAGACAAAAACTAACTAACACCCAGAGGGGTGAGAGATGAGAAAGGCGGAAGTTCTAAAAATAAGTCTTTTAAGACACCCCATGCTGTGAAGGTGATTCCTTCTGTGCTGTATCTGCTCAACTTCTCGAGCTGTAAAACCTACTGCAAGCACTGCTGTACTTATCTAGGAAAAAGGTCAGCAAGAAATATTTTTAATGTAACAGCTCGAGCATTTCCTGGCTTTGCCAACATCTGTTCCAGGATGTGCATATCTATCAAAAGATGAAGATACATGGTGGAAGGATAGCCATAAGTACACACTTTTAAGTACACACTGTATCAGAATAACACATTTCCATCAGCAGACAGTAAGAGAACTAAAATTTGCAAAGACATTAAATTCCCACTTGTATAAATACCTAAAATTTGTTTTCCTCAAAGCAGAGTGACACTAGCCAGAAAAGTGAGAGAGCTGTAATTGAGGGTGCAATGAAGAACACATCCATCCACACATGCCAAGTACTGTCCTTCCAGTGAACCTTGTAGGCATAATGTGGAGACAGCAGTTCAGCAGCCTGGAGCTCTAGTTAGGGCAAGGTTTTCCTTCCCAGGACCTGCTGGGAGCAACCACACGGGGAAAGTGAGAACGGCTTTCCGCTCTCTTAACATCTTCCATAAAGGTGCCCCTCAGTGAGATACAGAACACCAGTCTTCTCAGGGGAAGTGTCTGAGTGTACGACTGTAGTGGAGGGCGGTTAGACAGAGCAACAACCCTGTTACCGACAGTGCCAAGAATGTACGCAGCAAAGCATGAGGCCATGGTCAAATTCTGACACTTTTTTCCTTTTTCTTCTCTTCAGAAACAAGAGAAGCGAACAAATGATTTCCGTAGAACCTCAGATTCAAGGACAATGTGCGGCAGCACTGCACCATACCAAGCTTTCCAAAAGAAATCTAATCTAGGACAGCGAGCCTGAAATCACAGAAGACTCCTAAGTTGAGTTAATATAAAGTTTTTTCTCCACTCGACAAAAATATTCACATGCAAATAGTTTTAAAGGCATGCTAACCTAAATTAATGGAGTTCATGCTCCATTACAGGAAAATGCTAAATGGACATTTTAGATTAATAACTCCCTCTAATTAGGGCCAGCCACAGTATATTCCAATTATATATTATCATAAAGGGGGGGAATATGACTTTGTTTCCTTTTACCTATAGATTGTTCTCACATTAGAGCAAGCTTGCTCTAATGTGAGAACAATCTATAGGTAAGGTAAGGTAAGGGTCCTCAAACCAATCCTACGAGGGCTGCAATCCAGCTGGTTTTCTTTCCTACCAGGTGGACAAGTGCTTTGTGAATTGTGGCCCTCGTAGGCCTGGACGAAAGAAACCTGCATTAGCGTAAAGGACTTTTCTGCTCAAGTCACCTCTCTGTAATGGAGTGAGCCATTCACACTGACTTAAGCCCTAACTTTGATTTGAAGAAGGGATAGCTTGTTCAGAGCAGTGGATCAGTATTGATCTGAGTGTGTGAGAGCGTGCGTGTGTGCGCGTACTATCCGAGACCTTACTGCAACAGTGAGTTCTCATTTGGGCAAAACTAGAGAGATCAGAGGAGACTAAGTGGAAAGGGTTTCGATAAAACTGTATAAAATGAACAAAAAAAAGCTGCAGGAATCAGTGTGGCGGTACAACCCACTCACAATCCTGCCTGTACTTACAGTAACCAAGTGGCTCTTAGGTGTCGGCAGAATTGAGTGAGCCAGACTAATCATCAGCGGCTGTGGGGCACGGTGAGGCTGAGCGAGATCTGATGTGAGCAGACAGAGCCTTCCCTTCGCCACTGGCAGGAATTAGTCTCCAGGGGAGGCCTATTGAAAGCTGACGCACTTGTTTCCTTCCACGCTGCGAGGACGCAGCCTGCCAACTGGCCCTCTTACCAGGCCCCTCACACAGGTGCCTGCAGATCAAAGGTACAGGCTTTTCCTGCTGTGAATCCCACAGGAGACCATGGTACTTGGATTCAGCATATGCACCGAAATATCCCCAAGAAAACACATCTTAAAGAGCATTACTGCCATCAAAACTTTGCTGAGTCATGTTGGTACATAACTGAATTTGAACACTTTCAGAGCAGCTACACATTCCTTCTCCTTTTGCTTGCTTGTGAAAAAGTTGCTAATAGCAGGAATGGGTTATTTCGTAATGGTCAGCCTCCAGTCATTGGTCAGTGTTAATATTTAATGCTATCAATCTGAGATGAACACACTTGTACACCTTTGAGAAGCACAAATCACAGCTAATCTTCCACTGGCAAATCTGCAGATTACAGATTATTGCTCGGGGGATTCGTGCACCAAAGTGGCTGATTGCAAAGAACAGAGCTCTTCTCAGCCAGTACAAGATTTACTCAATGTCCCCAAAACGTAGAGGAAAATCTAGGAATTAGAGACCAAGGATGGAGCTGAAAAGAATCAAACTGGAACAGGAGAGAGATGATCGTACTTGGATGGGTAAATACATTAAAGCAAAAGACATCTTGTCATTAGCCCCACCCACCCTGTCACCAACCAACGCTGTCTCATCTGCATCAGAGCAAGGAGGTGTTATCGAACGGCCAGCAGAACCACGGAGCTGAAAAGACAGGTGAAATTGCATGCTAACGCCCTCGATTAGGTTGATCAATATGTGGCCTGCTGGTGGTCTGCTGCGAGACAGTTATAAGGTAAAGAGGAGGACAGAAAAGGTGACCACGATTGTAACCAAAAGAGGGGAGCAGGAGAAAAACGACAGGTGGGAGGAAAAGGTGCATGAAATACACTCAGATGAAGAACGCTTGTGGAGGAGGAGGAGGGAGAAAACTTTGATTACAGCAGATGTGATTGTTATTGTGTTGCAGGAAGGGATGAAAAGGGCACAGGTGGATGGAGAGAGGAGAGACAGCAGGGCTAGCGAGCGAGAGAAAACAATATTTTTCCTCACTCCCCACTTGGTGATTTCCCCAGAGAACGTGGGAGAGCCATTGGCAGGAAGAGGATTTGCTTGTGGCTGAAAATGTGTCTGGGGCTCGTTGCAGCTTCATCCCTCCCCTTTAACAGTTGCCCTCACAACAGCAGACAGGAAAAACCAGGACTTTCATCATGATAACGTAGCTTGGAGATAAAAGATTAACAAAAAAAAACATGCTGCTGATTATCACACATATACCAGCACAGTAAGATGTCCAACAGCATTTTAAGGAGCATTACTTGCCGATTGGCTATTGTGCCATCTTTCCCCTGAGGTCAGGCTTGTTCTGGACATGTCTAGGTTCTGCTTGCCGTTTGTCCTGGCGATCAGCATCTAATGCAGGAAGAAATGATTGTCGGCACAGCGAGGTGTGCCGAGGATAAACAATGCCGAGCACACATGGTGAATGGGGATGAAAAGCACATCCTCACAAACATTCAAGGCCCCTGCACTAATTAGGAAACACCTTCCTGCGTCGATCTTTTCAAGTTGTATCTGACGCTAAATTATCATAATTCGTTCACAAATCTGAGTAACAGTTCATGACAAACAAACAGAGATGCTGGTTAGTGCTAATTCGACTTCAATTAGGGGATTAATGGAAATTTGTGAACATGTAGGTACTAATGTCACTGCTACGATTTTCACTCTCAGTGGAATAAATACCTGCGAAGATGCTTTAAAACTGTTGATTCAGGAGATGTTTCTGCTAACTGAACTCAGCTTCATGGAATGTGTCTAGGGTAATTTTTTTTTAGGATTATCCAGCGATTTTTGGTTCAAAGTTGAATCACTTTTGAAAAAATGTATCCAAGGAAAACATTTAGTGCCAGTTTCCTCATACCTTCATGTATATTGTTCCACCTGTGTAAATCCCCTGATTACCTGCTGACAGCCGCGATGGCAGTGCTATGTGTGACTACACTCCGAGCAGTTTCACATGACAAATAACACCAATCAGTCAAAACTGTTGTGTTGTTTGTCATATGGAAAAAAAGTCACACATTTACTTGTGAAGGTTTTGAGCTCTGAACACAGAGAAGATGTTAACACAGCATGACATATAATTCATTTTCACCTTGTTTTTTTTAAGAAAAAAATAAAAAATAAAAAATAAAATAAAACAATAAAATAAAATAAAAAATTTTCTCTCTAACTCAGGGGTGGGAAATTATTTAGCCTGAAGGGCCACACTGGGTTTTAGGTCTTGATGAACGGGCCGGCCAGGTGGTGTGGGAAACTAACCTCCCCAAATGAGGATCGGAGGTTAACTAAAAATCCTGCTTGATGTACTATTGACTGAGAAAATATTTTGAAGAGCCTGTAAATTGGTCCAACTAGTGATGGATGATGAAGCTCTGAATGATGTTGGGCCCCACCTTCTTGAGAGGACATGTTAGCAGTTCATCGGGCCACATGTGACCCATGGGCCTTAGTTTCCCCACCTCTGATCTAACTGGTTGATAAACTTGTTCCATTTCTGCAGCTAGACATTACGTCGCAAAGCAGCCTTTCAGGCGCTCTGTCGGAGGTAAGAAGATGATGCAGTCGTTCAAAATGGCATTAATCCACCCTGTTCAGAGAATACAAACCCATTTTTTCCACTTTCTGCAGTAGAAGTGGCACAAGTCATTATGTCACTCGTTAATTTCAAGAGATGTGTTCCTGGATTTGGCCCAATGATATCCTTCATGAGTTTTCAGTGAACTGGCTGGATGGGATGACAGGTGAATGTCTCATTAAGCTCTGTCTGTCATAAATAAAGCGATGAGGCTTCATCTCGACTCTTTAATGATGCGGGTTAAATGAGGCACAAGAGGTGGAATTTAATACTCCATTGTTGTGCTATCCATTTTCTTCTGTTTACAATTAAAGGCGATACACTTGAGTTTGACACTCCGATCTAAATGAAGCCGACAAAGAGAAGCCAATGAGGCGCTGCGAGCAAGGTGGCACTCTGTCTTTACCCGAATGAAAAGCTTTAATAAAGATTCGCTGCTCTGTTGTTCCCAGTCAGGCTCAGTTGTGCCAGGACGCTGTGGGATCTGCTATCTGATCAGCAAGTTGCCAGCAGAATGAGATGGAGGGGAGGTGATGGCCTGCAGCATGCTGCTTTGCAGCACAGAGAGCTTTCCAGATGGCTGTGATTTATGAACCTCTCACAACACTGGGACTAATGAACGCCTCTCTTCGTGTGTTTCAGATGGAGCAGTGTTGTTTGGCTACCGGTCCGGTCTTTGAGGAGTGAGTGGAGAACGCTGGAAGGTAGGAGGTTGCAACATGAACAAAGTTAACATGAACACCACAAATTATAGCTGTAGCCAACAAAATGTGCCAGTTAGACTCAATCTAGAAATTAGTGTCCCCTTGTGACCTGACACTGCCTAAACTCTCTTATTTTAGTCATTCTATGTGATCACTGAGCTACTTTCACAGTCGCAGAGATTAACATAGTTATTTTTTTAATCCAATCTCATGCACATGTTGCTTCTCCATCCTGGCAACTGTAACAGCAACACACTCCAGGTAAAGCCTTAGCGTGTAGGTAGAACTGAAGATGAAAAAAGGCAACTTTTAGGGAACTAAAACCTGCATCATTTATAAAACAACACACTGCTTTAGTTTTGGTATTTTATTTATTAGGTTATGTGATGTACGGTACTGTTTCTAACAGCAGGGTACCACATCTACATCTACTCTGCTCCTATCAACACAGCTGACTCTTCATGTAGTTTTGCCCCAAAAAGTAATAAGGCTTGCTTTAATAGCTTTAAGAACTTTAAAGTATATTATAACATATTCAGTTATTCTTTTTAAGTGTGGCTTCTGTTCCAAGAGAAAATATCATGAATTTACACATAAAAACATTTTTAGGCAGCATCTGTCCTCAGATCAGATGGACAGATTTGCTTCTGTTCTTTGTTGTTTAATGCCACATAAAAATGATCCAAGATCATCACCGATCATCTTGATGTCATGAATGTAAAAAAAAACAAAACACAAACCACAAAAAGTGCCCTTAATATAACTTAGACTTTCTTAAATCACAGACAGGTAATAAGAAGCTGTTGCTTCACCCTTTCAACAGTCTGTCAACTGAAAACACAAAATTACAAATCAACTTGGATTATTCTTGTGTGTAAGGTCAAACGTGACAACCAACCTGAATAAAGACAGCACTTTGTCCAACCTTTACTACTTGGCGATGCTATTTAGAAAAGCGACGTAGCAGATGTAAAGATAAGGCAGACAAAAAGGACTGGCTGGCTAAGACCCAATTAAACAACCATATAAGAGGAGAGGCAGAGAAACAGTCACACAAGTGAACACACACACACACACACACACACACACACACACACACACACACACACACACACACACACACACACACACACACACACACACACACACACACACACACACTTACACCAAATATGGAGGAACGGAACTGATGCCAACAAATACACAGGCAACAGCTCATCCTGAAGTTCTGACAAATCTGCACAAAGCGAGGAGAAATAGCTGAGACAGGTAGAAGCAGGAACGCCTGCTGAATATTTCATAATGTTTTTACTGGCCTGTCAGGAGTGCAAGATGTGCTGTGTGTGCGTGCCTGTGCATACGAAAATAAGTCGCCTGACAAGTCCAGTATTTTATTTTTAGTGTGTGTACAGTCCCTGTTAGTCAGGGGGAGAATCACCATTCATTTGTGATTTGCACAAATTTTAGAGACAACTAAGTAATGAAATCTAATTTTCAAGGTTTTTCTTAGTTAGGTAAAAGAGAGAAAATGTTAAGATCTCTCTTTATATATATAAAATGTCAAAAGAGCTGCTGGATCATGTGAACTGTGAACCATTTAATCTCCTGTTATTAGTCGTTCTCAAAGTTCTCAGATCTCTAAAATGATTCCATCTAAAAACTTTGTGGAATAACAGCCACAAATGTCGGCGAGCCAGGCTGTGAATCTGAATCTAGCACAGGTATGTGGTGGGAGAAGCAGGCTAGCTTTGGCAATGCTTGCATTGAGGTCAGTGTCTCTACCCATCTGTGTACGCCTCCACTTCCACGCTTCTTTTTTCCTCTGCCAACCTTTCTCGCCTCCTGCTCTTGCACGACTCCGCTCCTTCCTGCGTGTCACCCCCCCATCACCGCTCAGTAACAGGTGAGTTCCCAGAACTAATTACAGGAGGCTATCCCGGAGAGCAGCAGGGTTCGAATCATTTGCAGGCAGAGGGAGTGCAGGGAGATGGTCTAATAACGTTTTCTACCACCTGATTAAAAACAGCCCATAAATCACTTGTTCACATGGTTCTAGCTACAGGCACGTGCATGGACACATGCACAGTGGTAAATACAGCCATCAGACATTCCACGCAAACATTGCACAGGTTAATTTAGGCTCGTATGAATATCAATATTCATGTTTTCCACAAAGAAACTGCAAATTAGGATTTTTATGACATGCTTACATTTTATAGATTCTAAATTATATGAAGAACTGGTGTCTTACAAATATGACCTGTAAATATCAAACAATATGGAAAGATCTTTGACAGGCAGGTTTCCTTTTATAAGACTTTTCCATGAATTATGGACGTGTGAATGAGAATTCTGAAAATACGACCAGCTGCTCACTTTAAAACAGCGTGTAACAACTTCAAATTAGTTTTGTTTGACATATTCAATAAAAAAACAAAGGCAACCAGCAAATCCACATAAATAAGAAGAATTAATATTGTGCAATTTGTGAACAATAACAGAGACTTGCTAACCAGAATAGTTCATTAATTTTCTGTCCATCAACTAAGTGATTAATCGGCTTACTTTTCCCCACTGTATTCCATCTTTACTCTCTAAGAAGTGGGTTTTGTGAGCTTATGTGGACTTAACAAATATTAATTTCATGCAAACAAGAAGTAAATAAAGACTTTTGACTCCAGTACTTTAATTATTCCAAGATCTGTGCTGTTTTTCCTTTGATAAACTCTAGTTCCAGCTTCCCCGGCTGATGATTTACTCTTCTATTTGTCTACATCAGATATATGACTATGAAATTGTGGGCAAAAAACACAAAAAAATGGCGACACAATTATTAAGCAATCACATATGTAGATACTGTATTATACCGGGCATCTGATGGCGTGCCTGCTCCAGAACATTTGCTCGCAGAAGTTTGCCGGGTTTGAAAATGAAAAATTTCGAGACCATGGCAACCCTCCTGTAGTATATTCCTTCCTTGCCATGCTTTTCGCAGTGCAAAATAGCTACAGTTTCACAGCTTGATTCATGCATGAACGAAAAAAGAGAAGCAGAAATTGTGTGACAAGACAGAAGATTGAGGTTTAGCGTGTCAAAAGCACTGACGGAGGAGGCAGAAATGATTTCTTTACCTGCTTGGGTGTCAAACACGTTCAAATGTCCATTCCACACAACACATGCTGCCAAACAGCAAGTATGACAAATTGAAAACACGCAACTTCTTTTTAGCACGCTGGATTGCTCTGGGCTGAAAGAGATTCTCAGCAAAAAAACAGGATATTATCATTTCACAAAGAGCCCAGTGGGTTGTTGTTGCTCTGCTGACCTCGTTTGGAAATTCCTCATATTTCTTACTGTTTCTGCCACAGACACAAACCAGAGCCACGCAGCTCTGTTGTGGTCTGGATGAAGCCCCAGATGGCTGAGCATGTTGAGCGCAGGCCACACTGACTCCATCTCCCTCCCCCTGTGCTGCTGATGGACTATCAGGCCTTCTCATGTTCAAGCACTGCAATAGGAATCCTGCCATGAGATGATGACTGGACTGTAATCACCGGTGAAATGGGAGGTCCTAATTTTTGATTTAGTGCCTGAAATTCTCATTTTGTTCTTTTTCATGTCATTTTGGGAGACAGTTGACACATGATTGAACATTATATGAATCATCTCAATATCAGGCACATGGAATTCCGGCGTGCTTTCATGCACTGTAAATATTGAATGTTATTTGCATATTAACCTGCTGATGCACGCAGTTAAGAGCACCATATCCTCACTTGATGCCTGGAGCCTTGAGCTAGATGGGGGCGAGAACCAAACCAGCAAAAATCAAAGCGTAAGCAAAATCCTGAAATAAACAACCTCACAAACACACACACAGAGGCGCAATTAATCCATATTAAACACATTTTCTCCTTCAGCAGCATGTTGCTTTAGCACTATTTCCAATACAGGCGGACGGTAAAATAGTGCAGATGCTTGGATGAAAACATGGGGGAAAAAAGGCCAAAAGAGGCTACTGTAATATCTTTTTCTGCTCCTTTCTCAGGTTGTACAAGCAAGCTGTTATAAAGGCACTGAGCTAAAACCAAGAGGTTCCAAGAGAGTGCAGCCAAACAGCATAAAGAAAACAGGGAGAAAAGAGAGATTTGAAGAGGATTAGATAACAGTTTAGCTAAAGAACAAACCTTTTATCCTTCTGTCGCTGACATATTGAGGTCTATGTCGATCAGCCATTACCGAGGACTATAAAAAAGAAAGCAAACCCTGTTTTGCAGGTCTTTTTCCTCAAAGGCTCAATTTTGAGTGAGTATAGATTCTCTTCCCCTTTCTCAGGATTTTCTTGACAACACCTCAGGTGACAAGGAGCAGGCAGCAATCATCAGTATTCATACAGCCAACTGATATGCTTCTCTGAAAAGGAAGAACACGGAGAAAAAAAGAACGATTTTCTCTTTTTCCGTGCTACAATGCAGAGACATCAGATCCAGTGATGCTGTAATGCATACCAGGAAAACCACATAGAACACCTTTCAGTAGGCACCACTAAATATGGGCCCCTGTCTGAGGTCAGACCACCACAAATAAATTGGCAACTTTGTAAAACACATCAAGATTTTTAATGGTAACAAACAGTGAAAATTGACTTCGCTAGGATAGAAGGAGCCAAGTGAAAGACAGACTCTATAAACTTCCACTGGTTTCTGCATTGATGAGTAAGTGTGGAGACCACAAACATTTTATTTAATTCGTTATCTTCCATCACGTAAGACCCATAATGAGAGGTAATCGTAATGAAAGGGACTAATTCTCCACTGAGATCCGATCATGGAAAGACACTTCATCTTCCCTTTATCTCCTTTAAAAGATAATTTGCACGTGAATACTAATGCAATGTGTTAAAAAGAGGAAATGTGTCTGTGTACTAAACCTCTCAGTCTTCCACTACACTCCTTTATTGTTGCTCTCTTTTAAAAGCAATAATAAGTGGACTTGTCTCAACCAAACAGGCTCTTTTTAGTTTATTTGTTTTTTGGCCCTGCTGAGTCGCCTGCTCGAAGGTCAGGCTCTGGCTTTCTGTAGAGATAAATGTGTAAATCATTCTAAAATTAGAGCACTATACTATCAATCCTACATCCCAGACTTGAGGTTAATTTATGAATAAGCAATTGACAGTACTGTTTTATGAATGTAGATAAAATACGAATTCTTGTTTTGTGTTGAGCAAATTGAGTGATTAGTCATTGCATTAATCCTCACACTGAAGCCTGCTGTAGTGAGGGAGCCGCTCGCTGTGTCTAATGTGGAGCATTTCAAAAATAATGACAAAACTGCAGCGTGCACCGGGGCTACATCACTCTCCGTGTCTGTCAATGAGAATTTCACACTCTTGTCAAATCAGTTCTGCAGAAACGGCGTGAGTTGCTGGCAAATTTGTTGGCCAACAAATCTGAGCTGTCAGAGATAATTTAATCTTGAATTATTTATAAATTTCTTGTGATTTTTTTTTAAATATATATATATAATTACATGGTAATTATTTAGAGTTCTTTCAGGAAGATTGTGTCTTAAAGAGCTTGCCAGTCGTTCTGGGTATTTGCAGTACAGACTTGCCAAGTAGTTTAAAGAAGGTGGGGACATGTAGGTGAAGGAGCGGTGGGCCGAGTCTCACCATGACACAGGTTATACGGGGACTCCTGGGAAGGTGGAGGGGGGACCTCAGTGAACTCCTCATTTCTGTGGGGGTTTATGTACCGCGACGGTTCCAAATGAAACTCCCGATCATGTGGGAGCGCTGTATTAATTTGTGGCTCAGGCCGCCTCCTTGGGGAGCGAGCTGTCACAGCCGCTGCTGCATGCCCTTTGCAGCTACCAGCAGAGCATCTTGTTGCTTATTGACTGAGGAGCCGCACTGCAATGTTTCTCTATATCCGACGCCGCGGCTTTCGCCTCAAGAGCTGAAACCATCTATCATTTCTTTGGTCACCTATTTCAGACGCTACAGGATGGATGAAAGGCACCGTGAAATAAAAGTAATCTTGCCTCTTGAAGCAATGTACAGCAAGGTCTGGCTAACTGGAAAACACACTTTCCACAGCACAGAGAGCACTAAGAAATCTAATCAACCTCTGGGAAGATTGGGATGACGTGTTAGGATCAACAACACCAGGAGGTCAGTAAAGGCTCTTAAATTTGGAATAAAAACACGACCCAAAAATCCCTCCACCGAACCGATTTAACTGAAGACAACAAAAAGGCACTCGCAATGAGCTCAGAGTCTGGAGGATCACATGTTAAATGTCTTGCAGCACTTGTTTCCCTGATGTTTTTTGGTCTCTGGTGGTGGTTACAACAGGACTCTATGAAAAAACAACTTTCTGGCAGCAAAGAAATACATCAATGAACAAGATCACACGGCTCTCTTAAGCCTTGAGCCCTAGAGCATATAGATTCACATGAAAAGAAGGCCAGCAAAGGATCCCTTCCCTTCCTTTGCTGGCCCTTTTTCAGCATCCGTCTACCTTGAAGTTATCTCTATAAACGCACATAAAAACAACACAATATGTGTGTTTGATGAAGCGCTCATTGTATGAATAATGGAAGAAATGTGCACGTATTATGATTGTGGTCTGTACAAATGCCGAAGTGGAAAAGATAAAACAAGGTTTACCTGGTCTAGACAGAGATTCAATCCAAATCTAGGCTAGGCTGAGTTTGCAACTTGGATCTAAGAGATTTCAAAAGCAACAAAGGACCGGGACCAAGACCTGAGAGCCGGGACTATATCGGCAGCGCCAAAACATCCGTAAACAATTGATGGCGGTGAAGATGAGCTAGGTTCTTTAATTAAAAAGAAACCCTTTGAGAATTTCCATGAAATGGTGTGTGGGAAGACAACATTCCCAGAGTACCATGGGAGTACAGGCAAGCTAGGAATGATGGGACACTGTGCTTTGATTAATTAAAATGTGCCTACAGTTTGCCTGGTGTCTCTTTGTGACTGCTTTCAAAACAGCCAGTACAGCTGAGAGACACACAAAACAGCCCTTAACCATCCGAAGCTGGGAATTCCTGACAAAATAAAAATCTGTAGGTGTTAATAACTGACAGGAGCCGTAGTGCACCGTTATCTTCCTCAGCAAATAACATTAAGCACAGATGCATGAAAATCCTCCCCTGTAGGGAAGAGCAGGATCTTCCCCTTATAGATGCTGCTGATGAAACGTGTGGGAGGAACAGGAAATACAGAGCACATGAAAGGAGTGAAGGGAAACAGATAAGTGCCCTATAGATTTATGCCTCCAGACAGTCAACCCGCTATTGACGTCGATGTCTGTCGGGTGACTTTGAAGGACCGTCAGTCATCAGGGTTGTTTTCTTTGAGGTAATAAAGAGAACATCAGGAATGTGAGTAAAGGATGAATGAGCAAACTGACTTTGTTCTTAAAAAGGTGGCTTCTTTATACATGTTTCTTAAAATGCAGTCAGCAAAGTCAATCATCCAGTATCAGACCAACTGTACCATCACACTGGCCCGCTGTAGCGAAAACAAAGATCTCGTTTATGTTTCACATTATTGCCATGTGCAACTTTAAAAAAACCTGTCAAAAAACAAGCGTCTGACACGTTTTCTGTTTTCCAGGATTGTGCCTTGAAACTGCACGAGCAGCTCAGCAATGGAGCAGTGGCGGTGGCTCAAACACCTTCAGACTTCCTTGAGATCTCACAGGGGAGAAGTTTCAGCTATGTCCAGCTGAAGGAAATGCGTTTGATGGAGCCATGAGAAGAAAGAAGAATAGAAACGAAAACAAGCTTGACCACATTGCATTTTTGAGATTCCGTTTGAAAACCACCAGCCATGGGGAGGCAATCAGGAAAGAAGAGAGGCTTTGGCCTCACTGCCAGTTATCCTGCAACACCAAAAACACATCCCAAGTGCCCCCAACTCCTCCTCTTCCTCCGGTCTTTCTCTCTCTCTCATCTATTTCTCATCAAGAACTGCCTCCCATAAATAGGGATAGTCGCCACCAGGCAAGAAAACTAAGAAGACTTGATCTCTTTTCAAGACTGTCTCAGCATCATTTCCAAGCACAACCAGTCCCACGAGGACGCTGGACTACCTGAAATCATCTGAACACTGCCAGTACCAGCAGGAACTGGGGTTTAACCTCCTCACTGCACACCCCTCACTGTCCCTGTTAGGAAACGATCATGATGTGTGCTTGTCAGACTGGTTGATCTCTTTAAGATCACAAAACGGACTGTAGCCTTTGACTTGAAAGTCCATCCATCACAATTTAGCTTCATTAACCAACAGCAAAGAGGAGGAGGCGGGAAACAGAATATGACAATCTTGATGGAAAACAGATGTTACAGATCAAATTTAGAGCATTCAGTTCATGGCTGTCAAAAACTAAAGGGGAAGTTATAATGTACTTGGGTAAATCATTTTTTTCTGGACAAACAAAATATTGTAAAGATGTCTACAAGCTTGGATAAGTGTGTCTCAACATTCCATCGACTAAACAATTAATTGAATAAATGCTGGAATTATCTGCATGTTCAGGGAAAATAAAAATAGTCATTAGCTTGTGATAAAGTGTGCCCAAATCCCTGAAATGCTTTCTTATTAGAGCCTGCCAGCCAGCAGAGCTGCAATTAACATTAATCTCATTCTCAATCACTGTGATGGACCATATACATTCTGCAGCCTCTGCAGGAAGACGCTAACTACTTATTTTAAATAAATACTTGACAGAGGTCTCATTTCCATTAAGAAGAAAAAAAAAAACTGTTTTTTTGCTAACCACTCTGTAAATGGTTCCTTTTCATTGCAGTTCTATCTACGTCTCAGCACACACACACACACACACACACACACACACACACACACACACACACACACACACACACACACACACACACACACACACACACACACACACACACACACACTAACCTGTCTGTTCGGCTGTCATCAACATACACCTTGGTAATGGACACCCACCTATGTCAATCTCAATGCCTTTGCAAGTTTCATCTGACGAAAATTAGCACCGATTTAATATGCCAGGACATATTTAGGCTGCAGCACCCACATTCATGAAAAAGCCATTTCAGTGATGATTCGTAAGAGGTCTCTATTGTGCAGTCGTGAAGCCATTTTCAGTCCCAATGTCTGCACCAAATTAGCCGTCCAATTTCTGCTCTCTGTCAACTGTCAAGGTAACATCTTGCTCAGCTCCAAAGGATACGGCCAAGTTTACACCCTTCACACTCGCTGTTGAAATAGAAGGTAAAGTCAGTGCTGTGCCTCACAGACAGTCTGCTTCAGAATAGATGCACAAAAATATCCACATGCATGCATACCAGGGATGCAGGAGGAGTGTGATACACAACAACTTCAATCACACCTATGATGCAGGCACAGCTTCAAATGTGACCCAGGGGAAGGAGAAACGTCAGAAAATCCAACACCTTCCCAACAACAGCAAGTCTTTTATGGTAAACCCCAGATAAAAGGGTTGAAGCAGTGTTGCTGAACATTTATTATTCTCATGTCTGTGTGAAAACAAGGATGATTTTCTAGTAGAAATGAAGACAAAGAAGAAAAATTATTCCAGTTTCTGTGCCAAAATAGCTCAGAGTGCAGTTTTACTAAAAAGATAAATGAGGCTGTTGCTGGAGCTGATCAGCTGCAGCCTAGATGAGCCCAGATAACACTGACAGGACCAAACTACAGTATTTGGAATGTGACTGCAGTAGCAGTTTTGGCCACAAACACACCTACAGCTCCTTTAAGTGATCCTTGACGACCCCCAACATAAAATATTAGCCAGAGCCACAGGAGTGGATGGCATGACGTAGCGACATTAGCTGCCTCCTCCACTCGCATCACACTGGTCTAATTTGATTTCATTCTGACAGGATTCAATTGCATTTTATTAATTTTAGCACAGTAACTCCGCTGTTTGATTTAATCTTATCGCAATGCGATTAAACTGGATGCAATCAGATTCAGCTGAATTGAATGAATTTTTAAATATAATCTCTTCCTGACTTCCTGCCTCTCAATGGTATCAGTCCATCCAGACTCACTCCACTGTTCACAAATTTATCCTCTGGGTTTTCAGAAAATAAAATGCAGTCAGTGTGGTCAACAGTACAGCAGTGATCATGGCTGCTTCTATCTACTGTATGTGACCTATGGCCCAACATCAAACAACTAAACTAAAACTTAAGATGCTGTTGTTAGAATTTCTCCTCTCCTCAGACTGATGTTTCCTGAACATTTTCGACTGCCTGACAAAATACTCCAAGTAAAAAAAAGGAGACGTGGGTAGTTTATTATCTCTGATGCTGTTAACTGAGCCGCAAGATATTAACGGGGCAGCTTGTACACGAGTCTGCCAGGTTATGAAAGAAATAAGGCAGATCGATTGTGTCAAGTTACTCAAGCGGGTCCCTAAATTGAACTGGTGTAAATTATGAGCTATTCTTTTTCACGACAAAGTTTTTCACTTTGTCGTGTTTGTAGCCAATAGCATCAATGGCTTACTATGTTTATGTTCTATTTTGTACTTGGTAGAAGTTTTGTACCTGTACATGTTTATTTTGTGCTTCATTATGCTTGTTTTATGTGTAGAAGGCAGGGCAAAGTATGCCACGAGTTATTAGCTTATTCCATTTTTCTGTTTTGAAATAATTTCCTTTCCTTTTAATAACAAATTGTATCAAGTCACTGCCACAGTATGTTATTCAGAATTTATACTACGTTAATGGTGTTCATTATTTTCGTGTATTTACGATCTGGAAATTGACAAGAAAATATGCAGGTAGGAGTTAGAAATATGTGGCAAATGTATGTTCTTTCTGACTCATTTCTGCATTTTTATTCCCCCCAAACTGGCCACAGCCCTGGAGCACCGCTGAGAGTGCCGAGTTATTCTCACATATCCAAGTGTTAGAAGCCCAACCTGTCTTAGGCGCAGTGTACAAATTCAATGTTAAGTCCTGAAACTGGTAGATGTGGTGCGGAAGGGCAGAGACAGGAAATCAAAGGCTTGCATGGAGAAATCAACAGCATATCCATAACAGAGATTGCCCTTTGTACAAGTCAGGCCTGCTGACTTCAGTCATTCCTTAAATTGATTTCTCATATACAGCTGCCTCGTGGGGGCAATTCTATTTTCATTAATGCACCGAGTCCCTATATGTATGCTACCAATCTCAGTCTATTAATCAACTAACACAATCAATTTTACCTTTCAGGAGCAGGACAAAAGCCATGGCAAGTTTAGACGAATGATTTTTTAATATTACTTCATATCTGCTAAATGTTATTTAGACTTGTGTCCACCTCTTTCCATGCAGTTGTTAGAGAAATTCATTTGTATAGATTGTGGGTGACCCCAGGAGAAATTTCTGTGTCTGTGTCGCTGCATTTGCAGTTCTCACATAAACATGTTCAAATTCCAGACTTTAAAGCTGTAAGTAAACCTCAAACACTCCCTAAAGCGAAGACCTGGGAATCACTGAGACTCTGAAGACCAGGACCATAAATCTTTTACACCAAGCACGACTGACATTCTCAGAGCTGACAAAATATCCTAATATGCCACTGGTGCGGTCCAGTTGAGCTAAGCACACAATTCATAGCACTTAGCATGGGGGAAAAGGTAAATACGTGTACCTTCGACCTTCAAGATGCATAAATAAAATGCAGGGATGTGAGCTGGGACTTGAAAAGCAGATGTTTTCCTTTCGGAGACAGTGTGAGGCAGAGGAGCTGGTGGAATCCAGCCATCCTCACAAAGCTGTGAAGGCACGCGAGATCTTTAGCTGAGCGAAAGACACCCCGTCTGTGTTCTAAATCTGCCTATTTTTGGTAAAACCTGCATCTTCCCCTACATGTATAAACTGTTACAAACAGCAAGGAACTGAAGAGTTATCGGACCACATTTTTAAAAAGTGAATGAAGATCAACTTCTCCTCTTAACTTGGGCATCACCAAAAACACCCATTTTATGAACTCACCAAATTGTACGACCTACTGTCATCTGGAGCTGTCTTCTGTCAGTCACCTGTCAACCGTCTGAGCTGTTTCTTCGTGTTCACATGACAGTGTTTTATCATCCATATCGTGAACTTCACCAACTTCTCTTATATTTTGCATTACAGTGACTTCCTTGCAGCCTCTAACCGGTCAATTTGTGTAGGCTAGGCCATTAGGAAAAACATGATAAAAATGGAAATTGGATGGTGGAAAAGTGATGTAATACTCCTGCAACAAAGGGAAAGAAACAAAGGGACGCATACAGGAGATATGGCTTTGAGCTAAAGTGATGTGGTGCTTTGTGCGTGGATTCATTCTAGCAAGCTTCTCCATTCAATTCTTAAATGGTTAATATGAGGTGTGGATTGTTGATAGGATTGCTCATAATTTTAAGATGCCTCTTGTGTTCTAATGCCACAAACCACCGCACGACAAAAGCCATATAGTTATGTTGACACATGCCAGACATGAGACTTAAATAAGGTGCTATTTTCATACAAGTTTACTTTAACCTGACATTAAAAAGATGATTTACAACTTTTCTTAGGTGTTACAGGGTGACTGTATTTAAAATAACTGCAGGACTTCCCCTCCCGAGCTGCTCTTTACTCCCCCTGAGGTCTCCGGGACAGCAGCATCAGCGCCTGAGACGCAGCGCTCTTGGCACCACTTTGCAGCGCTCTACCCCCACCTGCCGTTTTGCGCCTGGAAGAAAATGTTTAAGAACAACTTTTCTCTCTCGATTTTAAGCTTTTTAAATCTTTATTTTATTTAAAATTTAAAAAAAGAAAACAACAACAACAAAAAAAAAAAACTCCAGTGGAAGATGACGCTGCTGATTAATCTACATTTGAAAGAAAATTATCTTCCCTTTAAGGAACTGATTGATGCTGGATATGGAGCCTGTTTTTAGCACTGAGAAGCACTTAAGGTGATAAAATGCAAAGATGGTCGCATCTTTTCTCCGTTCTGGGCAGCAATAGTTAATTGTCACGCCTCTCTCGCACCGACTCACACACACACACACACACACACACACACACCTGCCGCCGCGCACACGCTCATGAGCCCCTGCAGCAGGTGAACCGCGGACATGACACCACGCCAGGGTCCGAGCGTTGCAAACGCGGCTCCTTCCAAGAAACTTACTCCACCGCAACACGCATTTATCGTCACAGACCCGCCACGTAAAAGGTGAGTGGAGCTCAGAATCCACGATCCACCAGGTTTGTGCAGAGTGAGAGAAGACGAGAGACAACGGTCTGTCCGAGCGAAGTTAAACAAGGGGGAAGCTTTTCATGCACGTCGCATTTTTAAACTAAAACCAAGGAAGAGGCGCTCCTGAGGACAGCAGTTTTTGTGTCTTGTCCGTCCCATAATGGGGACCACATTATCATGCCCCTTTTCAGCAGGAAAGCGTTCTAGTCCCCCACAGACGTGCCTCAACTGCAAACTACGGTCCAGCCGAACAATCCAGCCCTCTCTCCCGCTCAGCTCGCTCTGGCTGCTGCGCATCATCACGCCAAAAACACGCGCAACTTGTCCACAAAGTCGTCAAAGCGGGAGGCTCTCGCGCACACGCACACGCACGCCTACCTTGGCTGCCGCAGACGAGCACCCCGAGGAGGCAGGCGAGTTTCAGCATCATTTTGCTGGCGGGATTGGGGCTGTCGGACGTTGTTTTTCGGCTGCGGAATAAAAAGGACGTGAGCGGCGACACAAGAGCTGGGCTCCGCTCCTCCGCCGTGACGGTCCTCCGCTGGTGACTGCTCTGCCTCCGTTTCTTCCTGCGATGCCTTCCTGGACGCGCGCTCCCGCTCCAAGCGCGTTCACTTTGGTCTGCGCCGTGGACCCAGATGGTCGTTTTGAATGATCCACCAGAAAGAGGGATGGAAACACAACTATGAAAGAATGATGGCAGTGACGCAGCCTCATGCGAATCACCCTGGACGGGCCCTCTTGTCCTCAATGTTCTTTTTTCTCTTCTGTTTTAGAAAACCTCTTTCAGTTTCTTCATGGAGCAGATGATAACTCACTGGGCCTTGTCTGTGAGCGGTCTGCAAAGCACGGTGGCTGCACAATATTGTCAATGTGGAGCAAAACCATTTTTTCCATTATTTTCAGAAAATATGCCTCAGCAAAAACGTAGAGCCACACTTGATGTGCAGATAATCCACAATAGCTGAATTAGTGCAACGAAAACACAAACCCACAACCCAACAGCCATCTAGAGGGCTGCTGTGCACTTACCAGATTTGACAAGAATGCATTTTTTTTGTTTGTCTTTTTGTGTTTATTACAAAGTAAAGTGTGAGAAAATGAAGCACAACAATCACTTAAAAAAGGTTTGGCAGAAAAGAGTTCTGTCTTATAATGGTCAGCAAAAATGTTCCCACGGCGTGCTGAATTAGAAGGATGAAATGAAAAGAACTTCAGCTAACATAACTGGTGCGTTTGTCCACTCGCCTCTGTTACTCATTCATTTCAGAACATCAATCAGACGCACCACTGCCGACAGAGGCAGGCCTTTCCTGTTCTCAGCTGACATCTTTACACATTGCACATCTTCAGCGTGAAACTGCAACAAAGAAACTTCAGCAACAAAAACAGCCTGTGTGGCTCTGTGCTTTTTCCTGGACACTGTCTCTCACACACATGTGCACAGATGCATGTGGTTTTGATAAAAATAACTAATAATTATAGAAATAAATACAGAAATGTCATGTCGAGCCATAAATTCAGACTCAACAGGGGGGAACCTGTTGAATGAACAGATTTGACAGGTTGGTAGGAGCCAAGAAGGCTTTGTTATTACTGTCAAAGTTATTACTGTAGGTCGCTACTGTCCTAATAAAAAAAAAGTTTCTTGGTAAGGCCAGTGGTGTTACAACCATTAAAAACAAAATAATTTACAGAGAAGCAGCTGATAGAACATCAACCAATTAATTAAATAACTGTGAAAAAAAATCAGATAAACTAGAGGTGACTCCACCATTTGTTTATTTAAACAGTGGATTCTTCACATATGATGCGTTTATTTGATTAATAGCTAATGAGCAGACGGAGGGACTGCAGGTTAAGAGTGAATTATGTGTGAATGTCGGTGATGCGTATGCAAACTGGTCCGCTGAGATGAGCATGTTGGCTGCCCATACCTCATGCCCATTTCAAGAGTAAATAGGACATTTGGGAGCCGCTTAAATAAATCACACCAGTGACAACGCCGGCAATTTCCCAGCAACTGTCCAGTGTAACATAATGGTTACAGTGGTTTTATGGCACCAAAAGCAGCAGATCCGTTCCAAACTTACTAAAGTGTTGCCACTGTCAATCGAATCTGTGAATAATCACAGTTTGCATATCTTTAACGCCATCAGCAGTCACACACTGCAGCGCAGCGTGTTTAAAGTCTGCAAGGCTGTTCTCAGCCAGCCTGCCTGTTAGGAAAACAGCACATCACTCTTGCCAACCATTGCATAATTCTTTGTAGTGAGGAAAAGGTCTTTTTTGCAAGTGGAAGAACCTGTGGACAGTCTTGAAGTCAGCCTGACAGGGAAATCTGTCCTCGCCCCTGTCAGCCAGCCAATTCAAAGCTCCCTCATGTGTGTATGATTCACACAGGATGGTTACTGAACAGGCTGATCTTTGGGTTCAGCCCGATCAGTGATGAGGATATACAGTGATGCAAATATTTACTAGCTAATATGATTTTCAAACTTTCAATCTAGCAGATGTCACACGAAAGTGAAAACATAGTGGTTGCTGATGTGGCAGCTTCAAATTTCACTCATTTAAAATAAAATATCTCATTCAGAGTTGACATTATCAGTACATTAAAACCATTTTATGGTTAAGGGGTGCGACATTATTTCATCTCATTATTGCAGTACAAGCCTCATGTGCTGGAGGCATGTGCTGAGAGTCAACAAATGAAATCTGCTTCAATGTCACACAAATATGACATGTGCTGTATATCTTATATATCTTTAAAGATATCATATTCATCTTTAAAGATTTTTCTCTTATCTTTAAAGATCTCCCCAAAGAAGAAGACGGTTTCTTAATGTAGGCCTTAAAATGAGCTCTGAGCTATTTGCTGCACACTGCATGTCAGACCATCAGCTCCCTTGACAATATGCCACCCCACACATCTTAACATGCATCTAAGTCAGCTTCCCATTTCAATAAAACAGAATTATGCACTTGAGAGCTTCATGCTCTTTCTCCCCTCTGAGGTGTAAGGAAAACAGAAAGGAATAATATCTTCAGCAAATTCTCAAACATAGACTTGTACTTTATATTCAATTCAAGACAAGCAGAATTATTATCATTAATGTTCTGCATGAATGTTTTTTTTTTTAGCAAATGACTCTAACCCTTTTCATACCAGATGAATTTCTCCAGCTCCTAGAACTGTTTACTGAAAGTACTCTCTTTGAAATGATTTCAGTTTTGGGAGGGTCTTTTGTTGGGTGAACATAGCTGCTATTCAGCCTGAGGTCCAGGGATGTACTGGTAATCTGGAGTTTTGGCAGATGCTGGAAGGGCCCCAGCCCCTCATGGCCCCAGTGAACCAATAATAGTTACTGAGTGGCTGATCTTTTAATTTTGTTAATGTGGACCACGTTTAGGTCTATCTATTAATGATTTTGGGCAGACTTGGTTCCTGGTGTGCTTTTTGTGCTTGTGTGGGGACCCCTGTGGGCAGGATTGTCTTTTGATCCCAGTTCGTCACAGCTGACGTCCCAACATGTTTGGTCAGAGTGACACCTTAAGAACACCACTGCGCAGCAGCACCATGCCCTCGGCTCACTAATGATAGTGGAAGAAGAAAAAGCATATGCAGATAAGGAATGTACCAGAAGACTGCAAAAAATGTTC
Organism: Arothron firmamentum; assembly: GCA_016586285.1. Classification (NCBI taxonomy): domain Eukaryota; kingdom Metazoa; phylum Chordata; class Actinopteri; order Tetraodontiformes; family Tetraodontidae; genus Arothron; species Arothron firmamentum. Next base: position 24,091 of record BJFM01002527.1, read on the forward strand.
ACTTTTTATTCTGCACAGGTGGTAGCACTGAATATACACCACGCAGCAAGTAAAAGTAATGAGAAAATTACAAACTCAAATGGCAATATAGCAGAATTAATGATCAAATTAAACAGAGCATCATCAGACTGCAAAACAAGCATGCGGTCTGGCCTGTATCCTTATTTACCAGGCTATGGGAGCAAGGACTTTTCAGGCAGTTTATGGAGACAACAGCCTGTCAAATCCTGCACTGCATCACCATTGCTACTAACTGTGTGAGCAGAAAGTTGGGGCACTCCCACACCATCTATGGAATAGATGGAATGGGAAAAAGATAAACAAAATTAGCTGACTGGTTTGGTTGGATCAACACAATAGTCAGTCAAAAGAGCAACTTTGCCACTTAATACCTAATATGCCACCCAATGAACATACTTAAAATATATTTTTAATTACCTTAAAATATTCAAGTGGATCTCCACAGTGTAATTTGTGTAAAATTCAAGTACCGTTTTCAAGGTAACAGTATGTGTATAATTCATAAATAAATAGATTTTTAAATTTTGAACATCACTTATCATCTCTGCCTACTGAGAGAGGATGGAGAGCTTTTCATCGGTAATTATGGATATTTATCGCTTCCTATGATACCATCTCTCTGTTTAGCTTAATTGATGGACCCCCAGCTGTAGAAATAACATACTGCGTATTAGATAGGCCACAGCATGTGAAGATTGTGTATGCCTGCGTGTGTGAGGGTGGGTGCATGTGTGTGTGTATGAGGGTACATGAGAGATGAGTGTTTTACCTTGTAGTGTCCCACTTTAATGGAGCCTTGGTTCTCAGCCCTATCTTTGCCACTAAGGGGGCGACAAGTCACTCTGACCGCCTATGATGGAAAATCTGCTCGACAGCCTCTTGATTCAGCACAAAATGTAGACAGCAGATAGAAGAATCCCTGAACCACTTGGTAATAAAAATCACACACACGCACGTACACACACACGCACGCACTTGTACTTTTCTCTTTGTGAGGATTTTCATAGACATAATGTATTACTCAGCCCCTTACTCTTACCAACCCGACTAACCCTAACCATCCCAACTGACCCCCTGACCCTTACCCTAACCCAATCTAAAACCGATTCTAACCCTAACCTTAATTTCAGATCTTAACCTTCAAACAGGTACATATGTTGGAGTTCACTCAACATTTCTATCGTTGGTGGTTTCTTGCAATTAAAATTAATTCTCTGATTCTTTACAGACTGTTCTGAGCCGTGCTTTTAAATTTCTCTCATTCGTTGATTACTACACCAGTGTTGCACTGAAGAGTTTTTGGTTGAAACTGTATAAGTTGAACAGTTGTGTGACTAAAAGCTGAAGAATATGCCAAGGCAGAATGTTAATTTCCTTTGCTTGAACACTCTATTATCACTTATGTTGTCTTTACACTTATTCCATAATGCATATAACCGTGATTAAACGGTCTACATCTTTTACAAAGTGTCACAGCAAAACCTAAAAGCATAAAGAAATTAAATGCACTAATCAGATTTGGTATAAATATTTAGAAAATTGAAAATACATATCAGGGGTTGGACCTTTGAAATTTAATACATAATTTTTCCCTCAATCTTAAACGGGTAAGTAGTTCCTATCCATACTGAGCATTTCCAGTAAATTGTATGTTTTAGAACAAAAGGACAGTTTGAAATTCTTCATGGTTTAACTAGAAGACCATGTTGTGCTCCAATCTAAATAAGAATGACAAGATAATTAGGTGAACTTTATTTCTCCTTCAGATATAACAAAAGGTAGTATGGTCACATCCTTTAAACAAATTCCAATCTCAGCCTGTTTTGCTTCTATCCAGCCAGTCGGAATATTGAAAAGTTTAATTGTGACTTAGCTCCTTTGGTGCTTACTCTCTGGCAGCTTTGAAGCCACCTGTAGAGGAAGGATAATTGGTTTTGCTATGATGAACTGACATCAAAACTCCCATTGAAATGTTAGCTTAAAAAGCTCTAGGAACGACACACAGTTGACAGTTCCAACACGACTTGAATGGCATACATCCCAGAAGACATGAAACGACAAAAGGCAGGTATGCAAACTGAATTAGGGAAGAAAAAACTATTCTTAACGTATTTTTTTAATTAAACTTTGGAGTCAAAAGCTATTTTTCTGGCATCCAAATACATTTAGCTTCCAAGGTTAGTTAGGTAGAAGAGTAAGATTCTGTTTTCCACTAGGTTTTTCAATTATAATTACTTTGTGAAGATGGAATTAAACATATAAAAGATCCTTTTGCATGGTTACAATTTTTCTCAACAGCTTAAATGTCATTTAAACTTTGATATAAATGTAATTATTTTCAGTTTTCACAGCTTTGTTTCTATTCCACTGAAAAAACTTCAGGACCAGTAAAGTTTTCTGAATGTTTTAGTCTGCTTATTTTAGCATTCTCGACCCATTCATGCCCCCACACACTACTCAAGCTAATTGAATATGTTATTAATATTTTGGGGCTCTGATCCTGACACAGAACAGCAGGTTGCTGCTCTGTGGGTCTATTTTTCTGCATCCTTGGAATTGCTCTGAACTTCCCCGAAGACTTGGCCAGATGTGAGGAGTAAGGTGCAATTGTGGTGAGGAGTCTTGTAGAAAGCAATCCCCAAAGTGACAAGCCAAGCAAGGCTCTCATTGGTCACCGGCTTTCTGTCAGCCTGCTCATTAAAGCCCCCCATCCCTCCTCCTCCCTCTGCTTCAAATTGCCTTCCCAGCCTCATACTGTGGCAGGGCCAGAGGGTCAACAGATTATCTTTTTAATCCCGTTAATCCATCCTCACATCAGCCTGGGATGATTCTCACCATAATTGTATTCGCTGCTGCTTCAATTAGAAAGAAGCAGGGGTCTGGAGAAATGAGGTGGAATGAGACATCACAACGGATCAGCGGCAGCGATACAAGCGTTTGTGAGCTCTGTGTGTGTGTGTGTGTGTGTGTGTATGTGAGGGAGCAAACCAGAGTTCAAAGCTGTGGAAAGAGGTCCAGCTTGGTTCGCCATTGCGGGTGAAATGATGACAATAGTTCAGTGAGGTGAGGTATCAGCTGCGTGACCACACGATGATCCTCTACGATACAGGCAGCCAGACAGTGTGCATCTATGCGTGCAATCGAAACTTTTGCATCACAGAGTTGGCTGTTTCCATGCATGCACGCACACATGCACACAATGTAAGAAGTGTGGAAATAATACGCAAACAGTGCAAGTGCATCTATGTGCCCAGCTCCCCTCTTATTATCACTGTCAGTGGGTGAGTCAAAGGTTAACCACTCCTAATGGGTGGACATTACTTTAATTAGACCGTCTATTAACGTCCTGTCAGATTAGGCTCAGTCGACATGATGTGCGGTCATAGGTTGAGAGGCTGAGAAAAATGCAACAGGGCTTTTACCCTTGGAGAACTTTTCTCTCTTAATGACACTTTACTGTGCAGAAACCATCTCAGAGCTGGCACTGATGTTACAGGTAATGGCCGGGAACTAAAGACCTCTAAATAATGTGGTGCATCAGACTGCAGATTTACTTAAAGCTTTGTCCCTGCAGTCAGCTTTTGTTTAGCTTAAACCTGAGGAGAAAGCAATCAGATGCTATTAGTCATCGCTTCATTTAAGTGCAAAGCATTGGATTACAGGGAAACGGATGCTTCAGATTCAACAGCTGGTGACTCATTCGATTGGGTTTCAGTCAGACAGTCACTGGAACTAAGCTACATCATCTCTTAGTGAGGAAAAGAATACAACACCAAACTCTCCACCTAGCTCTCATTAATGCACGTTAGACCAGCTCTGGGTTAGCTTTGGGATCCCTCCTTTTGCAGATACAAGAAGGAATCTCCGTTGGGGTAATCAAATGAAAGGAAAATATTCTGCTTGTCTTCTACCTGGTGAGTCAGTTGCAGTCTTGCTCCTACCTTTAATTTAACCCTCTTTAATTTCTGGCCTTCACCACCTCCACTCTGTCTTCTTCCCACCAGCACTGTTATATTCCCACAAGCCTAAAAAGGTGCAGCAATTCCAAAAACAAATGTTTGAATTAAAGCAGCAGGAGGTTGAAGGACCAGTAGAATAAAATGTACTTTCACTTTTTCTTCTTCCATGTGTGCAAACATGTTTATAAATTGTGAAGATGAGGTGGGAAAAAAAATAAATTTCCGTGATCTAGATGCTGCATGGACGATCAGTGTTTTGGCCGAAAATCAGTTATAGCCATGGTCCAGCTGGTATAAAAGACTCAGGCATCGTCAGTCCTTTCTTTGATGACCTGAATTGAACTGCCAAATTAACCTGAAGAGAAAAGGGTTGAAGGAGTGGATCTAAAATTTCCACAAACATACTGTACCTGAGATGACGGCTTCGAGTGTATCAATGTGAGTCTGCAAAGTGTGAGATTCTATAAACCTAAAATGTATTGTAAATTGGATGTTTAAATGGGGAAAATGTTTTTGTTACCAACAGAGAAATTCATTTTAAATTCAGCCTTATGCCAATTTTCCACATAAGCAGACACTGTGGCTACTGCTGTTTCCTCGCTGAAAGGCTGAACACATTTTAATGAAGTCTACCTGCATGATTCTTATTATTTTCTTTTGCTCCGTTGTGTATATTTCTTTCACAGCAGCATTAACTCAGGTATGTTACAGGCTGCAGTACCATCATGATTGTTATTTGCTATGCGTATTGCGCAGGGGCCCCATTTATCCAGTTTGCTCCAATAAAATTATTACGTTACTTGATACCACCAGGGTTCACGGCTCTGCCTTAGGTAACGTTTTCCTCCATGTTTTTTTCTCTAATTTCTTTCTCCCCATTACAGATAGAAGTAGTTGTACATATAAAAGAAAGGAAATTTACAAGTAAACTGCTGTGGAGGATAAAAAAAAGTGCCAGAGGGAAATGGATGGAAGGTGCAGTCATCATCCATGAGAAGGGATTATCTTTTCAATCTCTACGACCTTCAGTGTCAACACATCAGGCTGGTGAGAATTCAAGCTGCCTTGACCTTTCTGATTTTTACACAGGACTCCTGGCACTCCAACATAACTCTTATCTTTCTCTGACTCCGACATTGGATTTTCTTTGCTGCTTCATCACGTGGAAACCTCAGGTTTTTATATCACCGGACGCCAGAAAATAAAGGATTATTAATTGCTTGGCGCAAACTGTATGTGTGTCTGGGGAGTGAGGAGTGTGAGTGTGAGTGTGAGTGTGTGTGTGTGTGTGTGTGTGTGTGTGTGTGTGTGTGTGTGTGTGTGTGTGTGTGACTAGGTGGGTGGGAGGGACGGTGCAGTTGGTTGCATTTGTGTTATTAATGCACGACAAACAAAATCAGAACAGAAACAAAGATAAACCAAATCCCGTCTCCAATAACAATTATTGGATACGATACTAAAATTAATTGAGGAATGGAAACCGGGTATTTTTCTAAGCTATACCCATATTTTCAGTCACTTTCATGTCCTTTCATTATGTGGAGGACTGTTAAAGATACAATCAAAATAGTTCCTCGATGGACTCAAACTACAGACTTTTGTGGCACAAAAAGCTGTCATAAAAAAGATGGAACTTAGACAAAGACCCATACCACTGCAGTGAAATCATACTTTATAGTCTGTCTTATTTGTATGTACTTTGATTATATTCCATTTTTAATACCTCTTTATTATAAGTGACAAAATGGCTGGATGGAGGTTTATATGACGCCTATAGCAGCGTGAGAAGTCTGGGTCTCCTAATAAAATGCTTCATGGAGAGCCGCAACATGGAAAAATGCCCAGTATAATTCAGATGTACAGGGTTTTTTCTGATCAACTTGGACTTTTTCTTTCCTGCAGAACTGTAAACTAATACAGTTTGTCTCCTCCTGCACAACAATGCTGAGTGTTCAACCTCAGCTAAATATTTCAGATTTTATCAGCCCAATTTTGAGCATGTGCAGCTGATTTTTACAGCTCAGAAACACAGAGAACCAGTGAGAACGGCTGGACAGTAATCCTTTGATACGGCTCGTTTGCTCCTGCTGATATTTTAATCCATCTACTCATGGCCAAATAAACCTGGAAGTTACCTCTAGGGTGATTATTTTTAAGGAAACCTCTCCTAAGCCCCTAACTTCACAATCAGAATAAAGACAAGTCTATATGAATAATTAATAATGGAAGTAATAGTAGCACTGTTAGTTTTTAGGCTTCAGTTGAGCAGATAGTGCAACTCATTTGCAATCAGTCACTAGAAAATCTAATTTGTAGAAGCTTTAGGGATTTGGAGATGCAGTTTGTTTTCAGCCTGCACCATTTTCTCCAGCTCTATCGACACTGAGCAACCACAGTCATTAATCCAGCCATCGCCAAGTTGCAGAAACTTTTACTCATGGCCGGCATAAAATGATATAATTGTTGCAGAGCAGTGGGGCTGCAGTGAGACCTGCCTACTAGAGTCACAATACCCAAGAGGATCGCACAGTAGCCCTGCAGTGACGCACTGAAGCAGGGAGCTGCCCCCACTCTAACCTCCCTCTCAGGCCATCCATCTCTCTCAGGGGCTGCTGCACTGGCTCATGGATCTCCCTGATTTAATCTCCACTGTTCCTAAACAGATTTGCTGGTGCTGCGTAGCTTGTGAGCAACAGATGAAGCAATATTTTAACAGATTAAATAGTCATTTTCCACTAAATGGTCATTACGTAACGGATTTATTTTTTCCTTTTGCACTAGAAAAGAAAGTATCACTTGTAAAAACTGTAGTGCCAGTGGTTATTTCATGAAATCATACCTCTGACCACAGAGTCTGTTAGCTTTAGCTGTCAAATGTTGTCCCTGCCGTACAAAGAAAAATAAAAGGTCACTTCATTGATGCGAACAAAGACGGCCTCTATGTTGAAGTTCAGCCGCATTTTCTGAGCAAGGTTCAAGATGGATTTTTAAGTGTGCATTTAAAGAAAAAAAAGATAAGATATGGATAAATTCTTTATGTGATCTAATTTATTGGCTTAGGTGGGTGGGGAGTGTGTGAAAGCGAGGATGGCTGTTGTGTTGGAGATGCGGGGAGACTGGTGCACTGCTGGGCCAAGCTGCATGATATCTAACAAACATAAAGAAAGCTTCTAATGATCTGAAGAAGATCTATGCTCCTGGTGTGTATGATACTGTAATAGCTGAATATATTACATGAAAGACTTGATTTGGGTTACTCCAAACTCTCAGCCTGGAGATGTTTACAAGTGAAAAACAGCGAAAGACCTTAACTTCCTGGGTTCGCTCTTCAGGCTACCTCGTTCATCACAATCGCTCACTTCCCTGAGCTGCCATTTGCTGTCAACACAGTTGTTTGCACTAGCGCACGTGACAGCCACCGGCATCCCCACATGACTTATCCCACCGTAAAACATTTGTTATGCAAAGCACTTATTAAAGCGTCAGGAGGGAGGATCGATAAACTATTCCTTGCGACAGCAGCTTAAGGAAACCTGGTCACTGGAAGACGCTGTGCAGTGGTTTGAGGTGAAATATGGCTTTGGAGGGTCAAAATTAATTTACTGATGTGAATGTGAGAAACGTCATGCCAATAAAATGGCAGGGAGAAACAATTATGAATCAGCACGCCCGGCTGACTGCGGCCATAAATAGTAAAAACATCATTAAAGTCCTAGAAGGGAAGCATCAATTATAACGATTATTGGCAGTGGAAATCTGGAGTGAGTGAGGAGGTATACGCAGCAGAGCTCATGGGACTCTAAAGACTGGCAGTAAAGCATATTTGTGAAGGATGTGTTAGCTGACCACGTAATTGCGTGTCTTTTAACGGTGAAAGTGACGACAGTGAGCGGTGAGACGCGACCGACCGATGACGGTGAAGCGCTGACGCAGCTCAGAGCAAAGCTGGGGCATAAATTACCAGAGAACTGCAGCTCCATCTGAACTTTAATCCAAAAACACACTCAGACTGAAGAGCTTTTAGTTCTCACTGATGCTTTATTCTTCTCACAGCTTGAACGAGTTTTTAACGCATTAAAAACTTAAGTGCGAGATAACTGACTTCTTACACATATGGTTGGCAGTGCTTAATATAAATCTCTGAAGTGGCTAAATTATTGTAGTTGCATTGTATTATTGCAGTGAAATATAGTAGTGAATTATTCAGCACCCAGAGACGATATTGTAATTAAGTCCGGAAATGACAGCTGGATTTTAAATGTATAATATACTGCTTTCGATAAATTGAAAGCAAAGTAGATGCTTTTAACTTAACAGTGGGGGACAGTCTACAAGAAAAGAAGTTTGAAAAGCAAACGTTTCTGCTCCATTGTATCCACACAGATTCCTGCATTCCCCACATACGATGAATTCCTATCAAACAAGCCAAA
>BJFM01002527.1:33934-66332 GCA_016586285.1 Arothron firmamentum
CACACTCACACTCCTCACTCCCCAGACACACATACAGTTTGCGCCAAGCAATTAATAATCCTTTATTTTCTGGCGTCCGGTGATATAAAAACCTGTTCATGAGCAAATATCCTCCCAGGCCTCCCAATATTCCCAATATTTAGAGTTCGTTTGGCAGCAGGAGAGAAACTTTGCTCAGCTAATTGACTGACGGCTGAACAACACCAGCACGCAATAATGTCCTGAGAAATTTTAATCACAAGTGTCTGTCGGGGAAGAGTTGTTTAGGGATTATAAGTGAGAGCCATTTTAGGTTTAAGGTAGGCGGAACTCTGTTGTATCTGGAAATGGCCTTTTTCTTTTACCCTTAAAACCCTCGTTGAAGGTCACAGCTCATTTTAAACTGCAATTGCTGCAAAAAAAAAAAATCTTTCATCTACCACTTTTAGTATTGGACAGTGCTTTGAAGATCTATACACAACAGTAAGATTATAGTGTTTATAAGATCAATGTTAGCAGAAATTTAAGGAGTGCTTCAAGATTTGTATTAAAAATCCGTCATGAAGGTAAATAACAAACAAAAATGTACAAATCAATCTTGATTATTGTCAATTAAAGATGTAAAATGCTGATTTCTAGCTCTAAAGCTGCAGTGTGTAGAAACTTTGTCTTCATTTTGTGGATGTTCTGAAGGGCTCCTTTGAAAAAAGGTGGCCAAATCCCATCATCACAGAGAGCGTTGGATTAAAACAAATCCATCTCGAAAACATTCTACAGTCTCAAAACTCCATGACTGACTACTGAAAACATCTGCAAGGCTTTCAAGTTTGTTTTTTGTGGTGCTTTAGTGCCTGTTGATGCACAAATTAAACACAATAAATAGTTTAATTTATCTTCATTGAGTGGCCACTCTTTCTGTTTTTTACTTTAAAAAAGCCACCGGGCACCAAGTGTCAGCCTTTGTACTGATGTGATGAATAAGAGTACACTGAAATGTTTGTGCTGTGGCCACCTAATCCATTTAAAACCTTCAAACCAAAAGTGTCTAAACAGCATGTTTTAGGTCGCACAGAACCAATGCTGGCTGCAGGCTGCAACACTTTGTAGATAATTCACAATTAGCATTTAGCCTCAATGAGGCCAACAGGAAATTCTCTCTGAATTGTATCAATTCCCTTTTGGATCTTTAGCTTTGAAATATACAGTAGTGTGTGTGTGTGTGTGTGTGTGTGTGTGTGTGTGTGTGTGTGTGTGTGTGTGTGTGTGTGTGTGTGTGTGTGTGTGTGTGTGTGTGTGTGTGTGTGTGTGTAGCTGCAGTTGCATTAGCTGGGCTGCGTTTTCATTTCCTTCAAATATGAGTCTGGCAAAAGAAAAAAAAAGAAAATAAGGTTTATTATAATAACATCATAATGACATCTCCCAATCTGTGGTTTCCAGTTCCAGTTATTCCCTCCCAGACAACACCACATGACATCCACCGAGACTGGAGTTTATTAAATATCCACGCATCCATAATCTGGTAACTGCCAGTGATATCCGTGAAACACTGAATTGAGGCAGTAAGCCAATTCTAAGTTACTCATTATAATAGTACAGCTAATGGTTTTCTAATGGAAGTGTGTAAAACCAGTAAACATTACCATTTACATGACTTTATAAAATGTTTTTTTCTACCCGTGGTAGTATCATTTCCAGTGAAACACACTAAATTCTTTCAATTCAGTAATCTACACCATTACTGCTAATAGGTTTTCAACATCCTCACTGTTTTTCAATCTAATAGGATTTCTTCACCCCAGCGGAGACGGTTCGTAGTCGAGCTCTGAGATTTTATGGCAAATGCGATGCTCTGCAAAAACCATAAGATGGCTGTGATTGTCCCCAAAAAGTGCAGCTCCGGTGAAACCCTTTTTGTCTCTTCAGGTGTGACATTGTAGAACATGTAAAGGGTGCCAATACATAGATATTTTTCTCCCCGTACTTTGCTTTTCTATAACCTTCAACGTGAAAATGGTTTTTGTTCCTGACAATGGTAAAAACTTGATTTGTTTCTCATCAGATAAAAAGCCATAATAGACGAGAAGACTGCAATGATGATATAGAGATGTGTGTTGCCTCGTGAATAACAGGCCTATAAAGCAGGCAATTCATTTCTGTGGTATCTGAATGTTCGTGTCTTGTCGATAAGGAGTGAAAGATGCCTTTGAGAGGACAAATTCAAGCCAAATTCAGACTGCCAGTGCAAATCTGACTTTGTGTAAATTCAGACGTGAGAATGATCACAGAAGAGAACATGTGACCAGAGCTAAATACAGATCTGCAGCTAATTTGCTAACATTCGATCAATTAGTGCACTCTCGCCTAGCAACTGGAGTTCAGCAGTCTGGAAGGAGCTTTGTTCCAGCCCTGTCATATAAAATTAATTCAAAGGAACACTTTATTTTTCAGTCCATCTCCAATTATTCTTTAAAAGTCTTATTTGTGCCATTATCACAGCGAGAGGTTTCCCTCTTCTTTTCAGGTCAACATTCAGTTACAAATTTGCCCAGTATGCAGCGTTTACATTCACCCTACAGAAACTCAAGACATGTCTGAATTACACACAGATTCCCAAGAATATAAATGATTAAAATCAGTGTACGTATCTGTTCTACAATGACAAAGCATGTCCAGCTAAAGCAGGTAGCAAGGACTCCTGCTGCATGGAGTCTGTGCTCAGATGTTTCGGGGCATCCTAGAATCATGATCTGGTTTAAATGAATTGTGAAATAATGCCAAACTCCTAATCTGACTCCAGAGCTGCACAGAAACACTTGTACAGGTGGTTTGAGGATGGATGGCATTATTCACCGGCGGCTTCTAGGTGGAAATGAGCCTGTGCTGCCCCTGCCTTTCTGCTCCTGCAGGGAGCGAGCGACTGTTGGAAACGACTGTGGATGCCAGGCACTCGTATTTCACCTTCTCATTAGCAGTAAAGAAGGATGAGGTAATTACCGTATTGGAGTGGCAGTTAAGCTTCGAGGTAGAGGAAGGAAAGCCGGTGCTGTTGCTGATGCGACAACTCCAACCTGGAGGACAAGCAGAGAGAAAATGTAAAATGTACGCAGGCACATGTCATTTACCTTCAGACTATAAATAATGCAACAGTTCTTTTGTGCAAACATGTATGAAGATAAATATTCAAACAGTTATTTATACAGAGGAGCACAAGAAGCAGACTAGATGAAATGTACTCCCTGGATGAACTATTGCAGAGGCACTGACCATTTCTGCTCTGCTTCAGAACTTCAGAACTGTTGCTTTACTCTCAAGTGATCTGCACCCGCCTCAGTGGTGATGTGATACCGACAAGCACAAGACCACAACAATCACACCGCACTTCTATATCATGATGGAAATTATCCCTAAAGACTCATGGCTGTCACGGTATTCACTGAGTTCAGGTCTACCACTGGTCCATCCACATGTGTGGACTTCCAGGGTTCCCGACACCTTTGGTCAGAGAAACGGTCTTTCGCTCTCACCTGAGGCAGCAGTGAGCAGAACAAGTTAACATTTTAATTTTAACATTTTTTTGTTTGTTTATTTTTTACAGTGCCCAGAATTTTACCAGCTTTAACACAGAGTGGACCTCAAGCATTACTTAAATCCCAATAATAATCGGGAGACTGGAGAAACTACAATACAGAGTAAATAAAAAAAAAAATATACATATAAAAACATTAGGCTACCATCACACCTTTGCCTGTATAACTTCACTTTCTCGGCACATTACACTTTTAAAAATGTTTTAAAAAGAGAGCACGGTCATGGTTAAGAAGGAAGATTAATTTCCCATTAGTGATCTTTACTTAAACAAAGGTCAGTGTTTGATTTTCCGAGTGGAACATGCTATGAAGGCCTGATTCAAGTGACTGAGGTTTCAATGTGGGTCAACCAGCACAGCACATCAAGATGCTAGTATGACATTTAGCATTTCGGGGATGACAAATCAGCGACAGAATCTATAAAATGCAGCCATCACTGGAGGCTTTCTCACAAGCAATTAAACAACCCCAGGTCAGACCCAGGCACTATGATGACAGTGCATAGAGATTTCCAAAAATACAAACTTATAATGCATAAATATGTAACTAAAATACTACAAATAAGCACAGTATGCTTTTATTATTTACAAAATCATAAAAAAAAAATATAACACTAGGATGTCTGTGCAAATGTGATTTATTTCAGCTGCAGCATCGATGAAAAAGCAGCATAGCTGTCGGATGTGCTTATATTCCTCAGCTAGCGTCCTTACCAATGAAGTCATCAAGAGCACAGTTTTGCACAATCTGCTCAACCATCACAGCAGCATTCCACTTCTGTGACAGTGCCATGCAGGTTTCACGCATTTCAGTATCCCCAATCTATTTTTTAATGTCAACATGGATGCAAATCAGTTACAAATTAGCATTAGCAAATTAGAAAACGTGCCAGTTGCCACAGTGACGACAGGCAGGTGTGCGCTGCTGATCAGAACCGATGGAATTTTGGCTGGAAAAATGTCTGATGGCAAAAAGGAACGTGCAAATTTTAGTTTTAGAATAAACTCTGCTTCTCATCAATATCCAGAAAGTTCTAATATGGTTTTTCATTTTCAATCACAAGGTGAATTTTAAGTTTTAATTAAAAAAATCTTTGATTTGGCATGAAACATGTTTTTGATTCACATGTGGTGGAAATGAGGCAAAAGAAACTCATATTTATTGCTATAATGGGGTAAAATGAGTGCCAATATGTTGTCATTTTCTCGCAGATGTGCGTGCACATCCGGGGAGCACAATAATTACGGAAAATTGCTCTGTAGAAACCTCAGACTCTTGAGCATTGCCCAAATAATAGATGGTTAAATGACATCTTGTAAACATCGCCATTAGCAAAGACATGCACGCAAAAACACAACCACCTGCAACTGCCTAAATGGAGGCAATGGAAAAGGTATTGATTATAGAGATGGCTCATATCTGAGGAGATGCATACATTAGGTAGCATGCAATCAGGAGTGATTGCAAGGGTGACAGTGTAGAGACAACACCCAGATACTGAGCACCGTGCATCCAGCTGTGCAGCCACAGAGACAGCAGCGCCTCACCTCTCATCTGCACTGTCCTATTGGTATAGCCACCCTATTTGAAACAAATTACAGACGGGGGCTTTTAATTCACAGCCGCTCGCCCCCTGATGAAATTAGGTTTTATTGGCTGTGTGAGAACTCCCCGTCCCACAGTTGCATTAAGTCTGCAGAGCGGTGCACTCTCAATATTTGACATGGAAAAAGCGAAAGCATTACATCAGAGCAAATGCCATTACTCCTCCTGAGGAAGAGTGCTTTGTGTGGCAATGACTTGTGTCATGTCCCATTAATAATGGTAATGATAGCATTAGAGGGGGTGTCATGGGATGTAATTCAAAGAGCTGCTGAACGCGAGTGACAAGGTCATCCTAAATGACAGCAAGCAGGCCTGACAATCCCTCACAAGGAAGGTGCACTTTTTCTTTGGGATCACTCACAGTATTTGATGCTTGTACAGAAAATCCGCTGCTGACAGTAAACAGCAGCTTTGGTTTCACCAGTTATCAACAATTATTCATGCTCGGTTGTCCCCCACCCCCCACCACCGAGTGTCTCACATCACAAGAAGAAATATCGAAATCATTATTAAAAGCCACTTTTGTGCCGGTGCAGCAAGCACACAGCTCACTGTATGGTAGCCTGTTGTAATACAGAACCTTAACATTATTTGTTGTCTGCTTTTTCACACTGGGGATTTTGTTTTATCTTTTTTCCTCCACCTTTTCAGCTTTTCACAGATATGAGTCTTTCGGGAAGATCTACAATTATGAAATGGGTTGTTAAAAATAATGAAAAATCGATTAAAAGAATGGATTAAAAAAATATATTTTTTAAAGGAGGCTCGTCATGGGGGACTTTGTGTTGCATTGGAGAACTAAGGTGCTGCATCATGAGTCATTAATTATGTCAATAATTCATTTCATGACTGGGCAGAGTGAAGACATTCACAGAGGTTATATTTTATATAATTTTCTATGACAGATATCAGATTGAATGAGAGCAGGCCAGCTGCAGGAAAGAATACCTTTCAGTTGCTCTAAATCACGCTGGCAGCCAAAATGTAATGCTCTAAATAGTGTATAATTAAGCTGTGAACACCACACATTCTTCATCTGTCACAGGGACTCCTGAAATTGACTGAACTAAAATGCATGCACAATTACCCACGTCCTTCCCCCGTCTGCAGCACTTTCCATTCACTCATTTTCATTATTAAAACACAACGTGGGAGCATGTTTTTCTAGCCAAAATTCCAAATATAGCTCAGATTTCATTATGAAAAGAATAAATAAAAAATAAAGAACTAAATGAAAAAAATACAGCTACAAATGAAAAAAAAACAGCCATTGGAGAGATGGAGTGCAATCATTAAAATGTTGTTGCTTTTCTTGCAGCTTAATCCATCTGAGAGAGACATCATAATATAAAACAAACTGACATGCTTTCACTTCTCAGCCACACATGAAGCCTTGTATCAAACAATTCTAAGGACCTTTAGATGCCAGTCAGGAAATCTGTTCATCTTAAATGGAACAGAGGATTTGTCGTCGTTCTAGGATGAGAAATACTTGGCTGCACGGCTTTTTCTAAAGGCAAATTTTTTTGTTAAGAGAGACCTCGGCTGCTTTTCTGCCCAAACTCCAGCCAAAGAAATCCCTGCAAAATGTAAACAGCTGCATCTGAGGTTAAGTCAAAGATTGACAACACAGCGGTAATGTGTTAGATCTTGTACAGTAATGTGTTAGATCTTTGACATGACCTCACACCATTACACGTGAGGTCATGTCAAACGCTCACGTGCTTTCAACCGTATGTGAACACAGAATCTATCCGATCTTCAGCCAGACATGAAATACTGTCTTATTTCTTTAATGAAGGAATAATCAGCGCTGATTTAAATGATCTAATTAGCGTAATCAGGCCAGTAATTTTCATAATTAATGTAAAAGTCACAAACAAACTGACAAAAATCTTTTTGCAGGGCTTATAAAAGTGAAGAGGAGCACTCTAAAGTTGTATTTAAAATCTTAAAGAGACAACCTGCTGCCAGCTGTTTTAATAATATCTTTACATTAATGGCAGTGTTGTCTTTAACCAACAGATATAACACCTCATCATTTTGGGAACTTGGTATACAGTATTTCCAGTTCAGGTGTTTAGTCTGAGAAAATATAGTTGTTATAGTTGTTATTTTTCCTAATCGGGCACGAGAATACCCTGTTAAACAATTTTTGATTCCTTGGTGTTCAAGAAATGGAGTCATAATAGGAGAGACATCTTTCCCTCCGTGCTGTGCAGAATTCTCCAAACAGCGTTTTTCCAGGAGAACAAAATGTCTTTCATCTAGAGCAATGTTGTCTGACACGTCTGTCCGACTTGCATTAAATGCAACAACAGTCGCTGCAGCTGCAGGAACAGTTCCTCTCTGATCGAACCAGAGTGTTGTTGACCTTCAGCCATTTTACAGAGACTGTATTAAAAAGGCCCAGCCAGAGACCTGTTTTATGGCTGAGATTTCCCAAGGTCCTGCTGACCTCGTGGATATTATGAGGATAAATCAAACTTTCATGCCAACAGTTGTCTGCAGCAGGGCATGACTGTGCATTGAAAGATGGCCTGACTCGGAGTTAAGCAGAGGTTGTCAATGCATTAATGTCTACACTCCTGCTTTTATTTCAATGTAGGGCAAAAGTTCACCTTAAAATTCAAATAATGGAAAATAATTAAATGTCCACGTGGCAAATGTGATTCATCCTGTTCTCTATAAATTCAAATTTAAATCAGGGTGCTTTCATTTTTTGGGGCAAAACCAACATTTAAATAAACCGCTGACTTAACTCAAGTCCACTTCACCTCTTTGACATTGTGAGGACAGTTCTAACAATAGCTTTTCTTTTATTGTGTCTTTACTAGCTTCGCTCTGTTTGCACGGCAACAGGATTTTGTGCTGGTTTAAAAAACAATAAAAATTAGCTTTTGGTAAGTTTCAGGACCATCTGTTATGACTGCTAAAGATAAACCGCAAGCCACAGTAGGGATGTCTGCAAAGGTTCAGGTGAAGTTGAAAGAGCCTGAGAGGGTTGTCTGGCCATGTTAGAGGACTCTGACCAGAGAACACAGGTTTTAACAGGTAAGAGTCAAATGATAAATAAATAATCTGATGTTGGCGAGATCCAGTCTTACAAATACCAGCATCATTAAAATGCGTATAAGCTTCTCAAAGTTATTTAGGGCCTGTAAACATTTTCCAGGACTTCATGGCTGTTGCCCAGTGAGATGAATTATGATCTCTCTAGAGTATTCCTGGTCGGTTTCTGGGCCTACCTGCTAGTGTGACGTGCCTGGGGACCCGCCAAAGAAACGTACTTGGGGAGCATCCTAATGACCAAACCAGGTGGAGGAGATAGTCTCAGCTCCCTCTGGACCTTTTGGGCTCCATCTCTCTGAGACGGCAAAATCCCTCCAGATGCTTGTATTAACGACAGTACAGCCGTATTTCCCCACCGAGGGCACGACAACTACATGCAGACTTTAAAGGGCATAGGTGGAGTGGGAATTTTATCAAGTGAGTAAACACACTTTAAGAAGAATATTTTAAATGTATCATAACCTCAGGGTTCTACAGCGCTGATCTGAACTACATCAGCGACTGCGTGGGCATGGAAACAATCATGATGTGGAGAAGAAAGGAGGGAAAATGTGATAAAGAGCTGCAGCAGGTCTGTGATTACTTATTAAAGTTACACGTGCTTGAACTCATTCTTTCACTCCCACTAGTGGAAAAATACTTGTTTTAAAGTAGACGGAGTGACAGCTAACTAAAATGCGTTAACAAAACAAGTGGAAGGACAAATGTCTTTGGTTCACTCTTCTGCTTTTTTTCACTTTTTTTTTTAATGTAGCACATAACTGAGCTAATTAAAGGCAAAGAACCAAGGTTTTTCTCATAGGTCGACAACAAGAGATCATTTGTCAGAGGTCCTTTACGCCATCTGATAATCTGAGTTTAACTGCCAAAGCAGACACGCAACATTATTTTATGATGAAACTAAGATGAAATCCTGCAGCAGGTTTCAGGATTTGCCCTTTCGAGAACTTTCCTCTCTAGTTAGACATTTTTCATATGGAAGATGTCCCGCATGGCAAATAAAGAGGTGCTACAAGACTGTAATAGTGCTGAAGGATGGATTACACCGACATCTTATCAAAAAATCTTTTTCTTAATTAAAAGAAAATGGTGTTGGTGCTGTACTGAACAAAAGATCAAACAGGTGATTGTATCTGCGCTGGTGATTTTATCTGCTCTTTACTGCACAAGGGTCCAAAATCTTGAATGAGAAATGTCACTGAGAGTAACGACTCCATTTCCAGTAAAGGTGAACATTTTCGTGTCATGATGGATGTGTTTATTGCGTGGCAAATGACCTTGACAACAGATGGTGATTTAACTTCCTACTTTCTTCTTTTGTTTAACCTCTGCAGTTCTCTCACAGGCAGCAAGCAAAAGCAATTATGAGAAATAGAAAATTAGTTTTATAGAGACGCTGCTGCATGAAATACAGGACGCTGGTGTAAAAGGTGCTGTTTTTTCAAGACTCAATCACCTTTACTCGCACACTATTACTCAGTGTAATTACACTATAAAAGAGCACGGTGCACCGAGTACATTAAAGAAATATTTACAGCTCATGCTTTAAGTAAATACACATTAACGCTGATGGTAATTAGCTTCACAAATCTCTATTTTTAAGTTCATTATATTTTCAGTCATACTGGTTTGAGGTCGACATCAGTGACCATGGTTGCATTAACAACCAAATGACAGCTAAAACCCCACATTTGGGGAAATAATCTTTTTGCCTGATTTTGTGGGAAGGACCAATATATTCCTAAACTTAAGCTATTTTTTAACTCAAGCAGGATGCTTTCTGACATCAAAGTAACCAGTTGGCCTGGCCACTACATTGTGTTAACAACCAATGTTGAGTGGAGAACCACTGTGCTGCAACTGAGCACCTGTGAAAATACCTGCATAAATAAAATATACTCAAAGATAATATGCTGAAAAAAGACATTGTGTAACTATTGAAAAGGTCTTAATGGTAAACAAAATAGATGCAAGCTTGAGAAAAATAGAAGCCTGGTTCTTCCTTACATTTTTAGACATTCAGAAAGATCACAGTATCAGACATGTGTGATTACAGCTTGCAGCAGGTTTGCAATTTTATTTTCATGGGAGAAATGACCCTGATCACAGTTATTTATTTATTAATTTTTTTTTTTTTACCTTTACCATCACCAAAGGGAAAGAGAAGGAGAGTCCATCAAAATAATCTGGCACTAAAATAACTCTTTTAAGAGAGATAGGGAAACCTGTCTGTGCTGACTGGTTGAAATTCAATGTTTAAAATCCCTTTAATACCGTCAACAAATACTGTAAACAGAAAAACATTGGTTAATTATTATGATTAAATTAATAGGTGAATGTTCCATCCACACTGGTAAGCATTTAGTCAAAGGCAGCGACTAGCTGGAATATTACGAGTTATTTCAATGTAAAAGAGCAAGGATAAGACACAGCAGAACAAAGAAAGAATGTAGGAAATTGTCAGAAAACATATATGAGAAAATTCAAGGCCAAGGACTACATTAGATGAAGGTCCAACATTTATCCCTCTTTATTTTGGTCACTCTTGACAAAAAAGAATTCATCGCCTCAGTGTTGTGCAAGGATGTTCTGAAATTCCTGAAGCATTTTCATTTCCTCAGCATTTATTCTAAAGTCAGTATACCGTAACTTCAGTCCAGTGTCAGTCTAAACATCTGTGAGGAATAAAGGCTATATGTTTTAACAGAATAACAGCAGAACATACACAAACACCGATAATTTAGTGTTTGAAGTCGGTCCGGTAGTCTTGGTGCTGGTTACATGGCTGATTCTGGGTTGGCGGTTGGACATTCTAAGCATCCGTGTTTATGAAGTCAGAACTGGCAACAATAGAATTGTTCCCCTGCCATTTGGGAAAGCTGTTCCAGGGCTACCTACACACTGATACGGAAAGGTGGAAACAAGCAAACCGAGGTTTGGCTGGCTGTGTGTAGAGGAATGCTGGTTGGTGGAACACACCCCCAGCATTCAGCACTTCCTTTCACCCACTACATCTAAGCAAGTGTGCAGCTACATACTTGTTTATTTAATATCTAAAAGCGTTGCTTTATTTGTGTTTTGATTATTTGCAAAGTGGAGTAAAGGAGAAGTTATGAGATGTAGATGGATGATGAAGTCCAGGCTCTGTTAGCGTAGCAAGGTAGTGTAATATTTGTAAAAACTGACCATTCACGGGTAAGAAAAGCATTATGTGCTTTCAAACAATGTGGTGCTTATACATATATAATTAAACATTTAATATTTTAATTCTTTACATTATTCCCACTAAATATACCCTGTTAGAAAGCACTCCTATTTTTAAAAGTTCTAAAAATGAACTGCTATCTTCAAAATCTCTGCGAATGCATGATAATGCCGTAGAAATTCATGAGCCAGCTTTATTTGCTCAGTCATACTGGAAAGCAGCAGCATCAGTCAAAATCAAAGAGTGTAAAAGGCTTCAAATGATGCATAATTTTGAGCAGATAAGAAAACAAAGTGGATGATACTGTCAATTGTTGTGGTGGCGAGCTCATGCTCTCGAAACGCTGCCATTGTTCACAAGTGACGACCAGCATGAAAGGGTGTACAACAATCTGAGGACTGTGAAGCCAAGCTGTGAACAACAACGTCTCTACAGAGGCCTGCAGCTAATGTGACAGCCCACACAATCAGCCAGGATCTATTTTCCTTAACTAAAGACAAATTACACATTAGCCCTTTTATCAGCATTTAGACAGAATCAGTCAGAAAATCCTTTTGTGACAAAATAAAAGCTCAGATGAAGCGTGATTTGCACGCCATACAACTTTTTAATTTTCAAAGCATTTCATCTCTAAGTAGACCACTGTGAGGAGCAGCTATAATTAAATGCCAGTCATAATTATGGGAATCATTGTTGGGGTGTTTGAATTAGATTAAGGTACTCAGTACTCTTTTTCAAATCCAAACACGCTTGTGTGGGCAAAGATTCCCAGGCCATCTTATAAAACCTGCAGCCACTCCTCTACACCATTTTCTCCTTCATTTCAGAGACTGTTTCTTGTGTAACTATCAGAGTGGAAACTACTTCAGTCTGCTGCACAGGTTCTCAAAGAAGCTGTGCCCGTATGCATCTAAGAAAGATACAGCAGGCTGCAGAAAGTCCTCCTGCCTTTTCTTCAGCCGCTTCCAGACAGCAGAATAGAACACACAGCCCCATTAGCCGTAAATAAGACAAACGCTTTGTTGTATATGTGATGCAAGTTTGTTGTTTTAGGTTGCAGACAGTGTGCAAACGCTGACCCTCCGAGCGGCTCTGTCGAGGCTCTGTCATTTGCATGATATACTTCTTAAAAAAGCAAGCACCGCCGAACTGCTTTGCATGAGGTGCAGCCTGTCTCATCTATCAGCATCAACTACAACAAGACTCGCAGGATGCTGCTTATTACTGACTCACTCAGTCTGACTTGAAGTGTGCTGCATTTCAAAGGAAAGAAGAAAAATCTTGGAATACCTGCTTTACTTCTTTTAGTCATTATTTTTGAGTATGCTAGGCACAATAACGAAAAGGACAATATGTCATTTAAGAGAAAGATCTTGATTAATAATAACATTATAGATATGTCATTTTCAAACCATTCCAAATGCTGATATTGTCATCATACAGCATAATAATCAAAGTATTTTCCTACAGACAGGTTTTTATCTTGTTTAAGTGTATCTCAGTGTGTTTTGGACTTCAGCATTATTCACCCTATCTAAAAAAACCCCAATACTTTAATGATATAATAGATTGCATATCATCACTGCTAGTAACAAGAGAAGCTAAATTACTAAAACGTCTAACTGGATGTTTGTGGTAATAAAAGTCCTTTTCTGAGGTTGATAATGTGCCCAACAGAAGATGAAACATGACATTGTGACTGTCTTTAGGAAAAAAAAAATTAAAAATGGTTTTAAACTTTTACAACAGATGTACAGATAAAACTCCTCTGGTGGGACTGCACAGATATTTATCCATGACTCAGTTTTATCAGTTTTATCACTAGACACAAATAGCCTGGATATTTCTCCTCAAAAACCAGCCCTACAGTAGAATCTTCCCTTTTTGACAATCATTACATGGATAAGATGAATGTGCATTGGGAGCTGAAAGAGGGATTTGTAATGTGTGGAGAGTTTGGTGATGCCTCATTTTCCATTTTCAACACAGTGTCTTTGTTCTCTCACGCACATAAAATATGATCTAAACAATAGAGCTGTTATTAAGTGAGAAGCAGCCAAATTCAGCGTCTAAATGCAGGAAATATACCAGTTTGCTCTTAATGGAGTAAAGTTTGTTCCACTGACAACACTGAAAAAAATAAAATAAAATAACGCTAGTCGGAGATTATTCCGACAATTACCGAATTCTTTTTTTTAAATGAAACTCCACTGCTTCTTCCTGTAAGGAGAGGGATTAAACTACAATATATCTACATATATAAATACATTACAAAAATTGAAACTTGGGTAATAGACTAAAAGGTAAATTTCAAATCTAGATTGCAGTCAGGAGTAACCATGTCTTCCTATTACTTTCTTACATTTATGTTTTAGCTAACTCATCCTGATAACATGTCAAAGGGTAAAGACGAGCTGCCTTGAACTGTATCTTTTCGGTCAGAAAAGCATCGAATTCACTCTTAGATTGAAATCTGTTTGATGCCTATTAAAAAAAATGGAAGCACTTAGAGTGGTCCAATTAGCGCATATATGCTTAACAACTACTTGTCTTATCTGGGTGTGTTAGCTCAGCTTTTAAACACTTAATTTATTATGATTTCTCTTATACTGGGACATTTACATTTGGTCTTATTAAACTGTTGCATTTTCACGTTTTCAGGAAAACCGAACTAAACACTAAGCCACCTCAGCAACTACAAATAACCCACATTTAAACTGCAGAAACCTCAGCTCTTATCAGAATGTCCTCTGCAGACAACTAGCTAGAGAATTATTACCAAAGTATCAGGACTAGCCACATCCATTTTTGCAGTAGCAAACAACACATCAGAACCAGGTTTATTTTGGGTCATTAAAGCTGCAGCATTCATCATCAAACAGCACTTTCAGTACCATCAAATTAATACGAGAGCAACTCGTGCTTTCCTCAGCTTTGCCTATATTCATGGTCACTTCTCATTTGAAAGTGCTAAAAACATGGAAAATGGACACTAATAATAGGCCTGTTGGATTTTAGTTTTGAAAGGAAAAAGCAGTTTTGAATCCTGCTTTTTGTTTAAAAATTAAATGGCTTATTATACAGGTATTTTAAAAGCATCTGCATTTAAAAGTTTGCAATTTCTGCATATCTGCAAGTGTAAAGAAGCATTCAAATATAGCATTTCAAAAGCCCAAGTGTTACTTAGAAGGCTTTCATAAGGCTGATGTCAAAACAAGGGTTGAAAACGGTTTATTTTGTATTTTCTCTTCTTTCCGTTTATTTACATAGTGACTTGTCAAAATGAAAACTCAGTCACACTGATGCCCTGCATTTATATGCAGTTACTCTGACTGATCTTGACAGCTGCAAAGCGAAAACACAACTACAAAGTTGTGATTTCTCGACTGAAAAGTGACTAATAGGGCAACATGTAAGAGCAGCAGTGCCACTTGGTTCGTTTGTATAAAAGAGTTAGCAGAATTAGAGCCCATTCTGTCTGGAGTCGGGCTTCCTCGGGGCCATGTCTGTTTCAATGTGGCTGCCTTAAGGCCTGGTTCAAAGGCACAGCTAAGATGAAAGCCTGAAAAACAGGTGAGTCGGGGAACCTGGGGAACAGATGATGTTGTTTGTCATAGCTTGTTAAAAGCAAAATGGTGATGATCATTGATGGTCCCATGCTTTCAGAACCGAGACCTAAGGCCTTCAGCAAAAACAAGTGAGAGAATGAGGCACTCGTAATCAATATGAGAGTCCTCACACCCCATCCTGCCTCTTGGGTAGGGTCTGCAGACCTGTCTCGCAATCCATTACAATGTATCCTGGGGTGGTTTGCCATCGTGCTAGGGTCAAAAACAGCTCGCAGAACAACATCTTCATAAATTTGCGACAGCATTGGAGCGTCCTGGAAACATGTTTTTCATTGCCACGCATGCCCCCTCCGGGTTTAGGATCCAACAGCTGTGTGATGCAATGTCACAATAGCACAAGCTCCGCAGTGATGTGACGTTCACGGAGTGCGAGGTGGCAGGCAAACTTAGAAAAGCCTTCAGGTCTTTACCATCACATGTCAGTTGAAAGGCGATTCCTGTCAATCAATATCAGCATGCTATCCATGAACTGTTCAAATAATGGAATGTAAACAGCAGTAAATTCATAAATAGAGGAGCTCTTCCTCCACACGTTAATTTTAGTGGTCTGCAGAGGCTCTTCAGGATTATTGCAATTAACCACCAATGAATAACGATCACTGGGCCATTGCTTCTGGCTTTTTCTTCTACATTTCAGTAACATTACATGTACCCGCCTGAAAAATGCAGACTCATATTTGGCCAGTACATGAATGGAGGAATTATTGATATTTGCTGCCATGTCCTGCGATAGGTTGGCGACCTATCCAGGGTGTACCCCGCCTCTCACCCTGTGACAGCTGGGATAGGCTCCAGCAGACCCCTGCAACCCAGGTGTGGATTAAGCAGATAAAGAAGATGGATGGATGGATGGATGGATGGATGCTGCCATGTCTGTTGCCTCCTCTCTTGGGTACTTGCACATCATTATGTAATGAACTGAGTATAGAGAGATATATGCAGTTTCTCTCTGAAAGACCCTTCTTCAACTTCCTAAAAGACTTCTGACTCTGTCAAGCTCCTCTTCTGCTTCTCATATTATCAATGCCAACACAAATCTCACATTCAAATTGGAATCATTTTTTCTGTCAAACACCAGAAGTTGATGACACTTCGGATAAAATGTATTCAACTGTACTCTAGATATACAGAAAAACTGGAAAAGCCTTTGCAAAGCAGCTCTATATAAGACTCTCTTCAACTATTTTTCCAAATTCAGAATTAAATTCGATTCAGCAATATGTTTCTGTATAACATCTTCGTCTATGTTGGAGAATCAATATGCAAGTTATGTCATATCGACCACAAGAAACTTACACAGACATTGTGCATAACAGATAACAAAATGCATGAAGCTATGTTGTAAAATCCAACTTCAGGCTTTTAAAATCTGGGAAATGTTGGGGGAAATTGCTTCAACACTTGTTTTTGTGCCTTCTTTAGTGCTAGCAATACTTACACCTTTAGTCAACTAAAGAAGATAATGAAGCCCCACAAGTCAATGCAGCAGCACAGCGACCACTTGAGACAAAGATTCAAGTGTTAGAACTGAAAACAACTTATTCTTCTTCAGTTACCAGTAACATGTAGACAGGGGTGCAGGCATTGTGAGTTCTTGCTCATTCCTCAGTAAGATTAAATTTGGATTATAGTGGATATGCATTTAAAAGATGTCATCCTTAACTGAATAATAGAGGTGGGGTTTGCAGATGATGGTAAAAGTTACAGACAGAAAGAGAGAAGCCATTATCTTGTGCATCAATGACAAATGGCAGGCTCCGGCAACAGCTCTTCAGCGTAAAGAGCAGGGACATGCCTATACTCATCACAATCATGTAGGGAGAAATCCACCTTCCAAGGACCCATTTCTTTCCCACACAGTTGTCTCAATAGACCGCAATGCAAAACAGCTACAGGATATATTTTTCTGATCTAACATCTATTTTCAGAAATGTTCAAGCATTCTTTGACAGCTTTTATTCTTCCTAGTTGTAATTTGAAAAACCTGACTTTTCACAGCAATACTTTCTCATGTTTTTGGAGACTTCAGAATCTGTTGTTATCATGATTTTCTTGAACTTTATGACACTTTGCACTGGCTTATCCTCCGGGACTTGGAAAAAGTTGAGGAGAAAAGTGGATAGATGGACCATTCAACCAAGTTTAGATCAGTGCTGACAGCATTGTGCTGTTGAAGGTCAAACTGTGTCAAGGAGAACATCTAAAGCATCTGAGTTATAAAGAACAAGGCACTTGAAGGCTTCCTTTATGGTGGAGGTCAATGCTATTATCCTTCAGGCAGCCAGGCAAATAACTTCAGGGCAAACACCTTTGTCAGAGAGTGACCAGAGAAAGTGATCAAGCACCTTGTATGGTGGTTTCTTAGCAGCGTAGGGTTTTGGTTTTCCTATTTTATCAGCTTCTCCCCTGTCTTGTTCTCACTTGAAGAGCAGTTTTTACTTTAAAAAGATTTATGGGATATCAAATGGACAAATATAGCCTCATTGAAATAAAAGATCCATAATTCTCAAGAATTCATGGTTTATAACAATCATTCTGAACACCTCCTCAATTACTCTCCGCACTTATCTCTAAATGCCCGAATTTGTGATTCTGGGGTCATTATGGCTTTAAAAATGGCCACATCTCTTCAAAATAGCAGTGCATAAAAGGGAAAAGCTCATATTATCCAGATTTTATAGATCAAGTTCTGCAGTTCTCTTTCATTTCCCCCTAAGGAATCTGGATATTGATAGATTCAGACAAGCATATGAAGGCACAGAGTGACACGATCTTTATTAAATGCAAGATGGCTCAGGGGAGAGGGTATGACGACTTAATGGCAAGGAACCTTGTTTGATTGAGGTTGGCGGTTGCTTTTCGATGTATCGCCATCATTTCACAAATCCACTGGTGAATTGTAACAGAAGCCTTTTGAGTGAGATTATTAGCTAAAACTAGCTCTCTAGCTGGCAGTGTGGCAGGCACAAAACTGGTAGAAATGTGTGATGTTTTAATGGGACAATTCTACATGAAACAAAAAGCTATGATTTATCATACACACATTGAACATGTACATTAGAGCTTTTAACAAGACAAGGTCCAAGCCCAGTCACAAGCTCATCTGAATTTAAACAGAGAAGAAAATATGCTCTACCTTTTGATCCAAGAGAGCAATAATGTTGCATGTGCTAAATCAACAGGTGTAAATGATCTTTGACTGAGGTTCCGCTGACTGCTAAATCAACTTAAAGTTCAATCTTCTCCAACCATTAAGCTGAAAAGTTCAGGAATTCTAATTTGCATGTAGGGAATCCAAAAGATTCAGTCTTAAAGTAGTCCACAGAGCTGCCAAACTGAGCCACATATCTGAAGGTTAGTGCTAGCAGGCTTTTTCTTCTTCTGTGCTAAAGCTCTCAATATAGCCACATTCTAGTCTGACTCCAACCTTGAACATTATTTGTAGAAAGCCCCCCCCACTCCCACCCACCCACATTCTTTTATCTCGACAGATATGTTTCCTTTAAATACAGTAAAAGGGGGGAAAAAATAAAAAAGCTGTCAGCAGCAGCTTCAGAAGCCTTAGCCTTCATCCCACTGCACCATCTGTCAATTCTGTCCTGAAACGATTCAACACCCCTTTTTCCTTTAATGGTAAGAGTGGGCAACAAGCGTAGAAGTTATTGATAAGATTACCGTACACTCTATTTATAATTGAGTCTCTAATTTGCTAACTGGAGGCACCTGCTCCAGTTCAGAAAATGTTGCATTTTATATGCGCAGAAGACTTTCTTCAAATTTCTGTTGCTGCAAATGTATCAGATGCCGTCACATCAATGTGATGGACTTACAGGTGATGAAAAATGATGGAAGACATGTATATGAAGATTATGAAATTGGTTATGTGATCTATGATCAGTTGAATGATCACTGAATTTAAAACGAGAATCATTTTTATCAGTCATACTGGGCATTATCATTCCCATTTATGCCATTGGATTTTTCTCGTTTATTGATCTTTCCAGATTTCAAAAGTTTCTGCAAAGTAAAAATATATATATAAAATAAACTGAGTTTAAGGTTTGAGATTAGAGTGTGGGGAAATGACATCTGTGTGGGCGTTTTACAACCCCGGGAGGAGAACATTTTGCGTGCGGAAGCGTCAGGGTGCACAGCAGTGACTCAGCGAGTTATTATGGTGCTGATTATGCATTCTTACCAGCATGCTGCTAATGTCAAGACAAGCTGGGTCGCACCAAGTGACTCACAGGCCTTCTTCCTATCCCCCATGTGGCAACAAACGGGGCTCCCTTTCCTGGTGACACAGACGAATACACAGAAACGTGATGCTGTAAGCTGAGCGATCAAAACCCAGGGAAGGAAGATCAGGCATCCAGTTGTTAATTTCCTTGCTTAATGAGGTGGACAGCTCATTTTAAATTTCCAGAGTAAAGGTTTAGTGTAGAGAAGAACATAAACACAGTGATTTTTGCTATCATGCTGGTTTACAAAATGTTTTATGAGTGCAAGATTTGTTGAACTTTATGTATTGTAGTTCCTCAGCAAATTTTGCAAGACTAATGTGTTTTAGACTGTGCTCTGACTATAATAGTATTCCATAATTCACAATATTTACATCCATTTGCTTTGGGAGCAGCTCAAATGTACGCAGTTACAGGACATTAGGCGCTGAAGGAAAACAAAACAACTGAAAGGACAAATGAACATATAAATGCATGAATACTTGTACGTTACAAGAGCATTCCGTGCTAATAATCTATGGTGCTGAAAGTTTGAATTGATCTGGGCAGCGACAGTGAATTTAAAAATAATTATCATCTTAGATTCCTGCCTCATACTGAATAAACTGAAGTATGATATTTTCAGAAGTTTCTGTCAACTGTATTCTAGTATTTTCTACTCCTGCATGGCCCTGATCTCATCAGCAGCGGCTGGAGATGCCGCAGTGATTTGAGGCTTAGAGAGAGACCATCCTGCTGCACATGAACTCAAGGTTAAAGCCAACAGGCTGGCAGACATCCAGCCCCCTTCTTGCGTTTCTGTAGCTGACCCTGCGCTGGGACCTTCCTGCAGAGAGGGGCAAAGCAAACATATTATTTCCCAGCAGGCTTCATTATAACATGTAATGCATTCATTAATCTTTCTTGCATCTAATTATAATAGGTGTAAAACTGATATGTGGGTAATAATTGTTTTTTTTTTTTGTGGACAGTCTTGGGGCAGCCACAAGTTGATTATATTTAAAACATTAGGTAATGGTTCCATTTGTTTGGGGGGGGTTAATCTATACATAATATGCTAATGGGTAGACTGTTTAAGGAGCCAGGCGTGTCTTATGTCATCACTGCAATTTGTGGTAAACTCAAATGTCAAATATCCTTAAAGGGTTAAAGTTAATTGTGGGGTTTATTTATAATTTTCTCTTGAATATGCAGATAATGCAGAAATCATGAGAGCAGGAGAGACGGATTTTTGGAACTGGAAAGAGCTCAGGCCACTCAGTCTCCCCAACATCAGCCATTTCACCTAAAGTAGGCTGACTTCCCCTGAAAAAGGCAGGCTCCAATGACTCCTCACTCTCTGTGTGAAGGCAATGACTTTGTAACAAATGACACATCACTACCCTTAATTCAATTAACTTCCATCTTTATTGCCTTAATTGTTTGTGACAAGACATTCTCAGAGACACGGAGGAGGAGGAGGATGGGGTAAATGATATGGCGATAAGTAATTAATGTGTTTCTTAATTGGGCTGGAAGCTAAAAGTGGATCAGCTGTGTGACATCTTTGATTCAAAGAAACAAGGGGATACGGCGTGCTCCTTCTTGGATTATCTTAATTTTTAAAACCAACATTAGTAATTTTAATAATTATATTGCTTTGTTTAATAAGTCTCTACGCTCATTCAGCTGGACTGCTTGTGATAACCTTTGAAGAACACCAAACAAGTAATTTTTAGGTCTTTTTGTTTAGTGAAAAGTCAAAAGGTTATATCAGTGTACGTCATTAAAAAGCACAGGTAAATCTGTTTTGAAAACATCCCTGCAATTATTTTGTTTACCTATGAATATTGAAGGAAGAATCTTATCAAATATGAAGTCTGGTTGTGTATTATTTGAGCAAACGGATTTTAATTCAAACACATGACAGTCATAGTTTGCTCTTAAAGGAAAGCTTTACTGCATTAATTAAGATTAAAAGCACTTCAAGCCCTGAGAAATATGGCAGGTACTTTAGGTGGAATATTTAGAGAAAAAGGCTTATGGTTCTATACAAAGGTATAACATCACATATGCTTTGCATTTGGGACTTGGCTTTCCAATCATTTGTTAAATAGATAAATTAAAATTCCAAAGATTCCAAAGATTCATGATTCACCTTACCAGATTAGTT
Source organism: Arothron firmamentum (assembly GCA_016586285.1). Lineage (NCBI taxonomy): Eukaryota > Metazoa > Chordata > Actinopteri > Tetraodontiformes > Tetraodontidae > Arothron > Arothron firmamentum. The sequence goes on from BJFM01002527.1 coordinate 55,405, forward strand.
TAATTTGTCTATTTTCACATTATAAGGAAATTTGTATGCACAAATGTATTAAAACCAGCAAACATAAAACAACATTATCAAACCATCATTTAATCCAGTGTCAGAGAGGTTCACTCTGATAATGTGGGCACTGGAAGGTTCTGACATAGTTATCAAGATCATTGAAGTTCTCCTTCACGATAAATATGTATATTAGCTAATCTCCACGGGTCCAAACCACCGGTCTTAGTGTCTATGAATAGATACAGTCCAGTTTGTCCAGTCAGAATGACACTGGTTCTTTCACCTGAGACATAATGAGACAACAGACAAGAGGTTGAGACTAACAAGGCAGACCAGCAGTAGGAAGCTGAGATAATGAGGCTACTGACAGACACAAGGTAAAATGTAGAGAAAGAAATCGAAGCTGTCGAGAAAATGCAGGCTCATAAAATGTGTCTCAAAACCATGAGCTGAGGATGCTGGGAGCTTGTCCTGCCATCTGGATGTAGTCAGGAAAGGCTGTTTCAGTAATAACAAGTAATTAGCTCACATATACAAAGGCAGTGTAGGGAAATCAGTTTGGAAAGACTGGTTTATATTAATAAAAGCAAATTACTGACACATTGATACCTTTTGGGTGAGAGGGAATTTTTTTCCTATTTTAGCTTTCACTGCAGTACTCTTCAGCAGAAAACATGACTAAAAGAGACAAATTCTTACATGAGCTAACACAGACTAGCTGTTCAAAGCGCTGTGTGGTTCATGGCAATCAAATGAACCAATCCGTCAGTGAACAAGCATCACCTTGGGGAAACCAAAATGAGAAAAAGCCATTGGAAAAAAGTTGTGTATGCACTCAACCCCCCTGTGTCCCCTCCAATCATTCTGAGAACAGGACACCTGATTCATAAGGACAGCATTATTAAACTTTAATGGTTTCACCTCGCTTTCTTACATTTGTTGTGTTTAACCCCATATTTCTTGCACTTGTTAGACGGTCACACAGTGTGAACATGAGGAAAATCAGGACATTTGTGTCTGGTTCAACTGGGAGAAAATAGTGTAAAGAAATTCAATTTAGAACGAAACGTCTATACATTTGTTGTTGTTTTTTTAACATCCTGCGCACAGCCTTTCAGCCTCACCATTAACTAATTCACTCACTGTACTGAGACAAAGAGAATGAATTAATTTCCACTTATGTTGGGCTAAATGGCCCAAGTTGGAAACACAGTGGAACAAAGAGTTTTAAGAATCAATTCAGCTTTGAACTGTATTAAATTATGAAAAATGTGTCCCTTCTGTGATTGTAGAAAATCAAATTCATACCCTTTCCTAGACAGATTTTTCCACCTACATTACGACTGAGGACATTTGGCCAGTGGTACAGAGCAGTCTGCTGCAAAACACTATTTGCTACAGCCATTCAAAAGAAAAATAAATAAATTGAAATGTCCTCCTGCTGTGTGCGTACATGCGTGGACATGCCAACCTTCCCCTGATCAGCAGGATGCACACAAGAAACATAGTCTACAACTGTAGCTTTAAAGGGACAGCAGGTGGTAGCTTTAAATGCTTTAATGCTTAGAAACCAAAGGTGAATTCTCACAGATGATCATGCTGACTGTCTCCTCTCAAAGTCTCATTCATACCCACACCTCCACAGCACCAGCAGTGGGTTTTGCTGTAAACACAAATGTAGATCAAATATAGGAAATTACCTGGGGGTTCAAGCTGAACTAACAGAGGACAGTAGCTGACGTCAACCCAAAACTGATTTAGAGAATGTGTGACAACAGATAATAGAAAAGCAATCCAAGTACTGAAAACTAAGGCCTTTTTGAGCAGTTTTCAAACCTAAACCTTATCCTCAGCTAGTAAAACATTTCTTTAGCCTGTGAAAGTTATGTTATGATTTCTTAAACCTAACCATGCAGTTCAGTTCCTAAACCCTAAACCAGTCCAGTTCCGAAACCTGTACCTATCTACAGTGCCGCCTATCAAACCCCAGTACCTGACACCACATCTGTTGGGCATGAGTTTAAAACATCTGCCAAGCAACCCAAAGGCAAGGCGGAGAGCACTGGTCGGCGATGCCTTAGGGTACTTAGAGTATTTGGATAAGATGTGAGGGGCGCATGAAAAGATGTCAGTATGTGACATGCTGGGATGAGAATGGGCTGGCATACGTGGTGCCACATTTTATTGCCTGGAGGCTTTGAAGATGTAATTTAGTATCAGGGAAAACTGTATGAACTGTCACAGCAACACACAGGAAGACGTGTCAGTGTGAACCCTTGGATGTTTCACCAGTGGAGTTGGTTTTGCACATTATGGTAAACTATACAGACTGGTGCTAAACTCTAATTTTATATATTCATGTGCGCAGGTAAAAAGAGACCCTAACAGAAAGTGCCAACCACTTCCTATCATTGTTCAACACCAATTTATCTGGAGACATGATAACAAGCAAATGCTGGTGATGGGGTTCAGACGAGTGGATGGTTGGTGTGAATGAAGGTTCAGACTTTGCTTTCATTCTGGTAGAAATGAAAGCAAAATCAAGTATTTCTGATCATGAGGACTATGAATCTGCTGAAGGTGGAAGTGTGGAAGCCGTCCTTAGAGCTGTGGGTTTTGAGCCACAGCAGTAACAAAGAAAGAGAATATAGGATTTACACTTAGGAGAGGAAATATATGTTCTGTTATCAGCTGAGACAGAAAGCACAAGCCTGTGCTACATGAATTTGTCTTTAATTCTTCTTCATTAAGTCCTCAGGTTTGCATCAACAACAGAACTGGGGACTGGAGAAAAAAACTGTATGTCGCCACGTTCACGATAAGCCGAACTGGGTTTGTCTAGATAGTAATTTATTTTCTATTTTCAGCTATGTTGCTGTTTTAATTAAATTAGCCATTTAGTTTTTAATATATAGTGCATGGAACTGTAAGTTTGATGATTTACAATCATAACTTGGTGTTCCACATTTCCAGCTTGCTTCTGAAAGCCGTGTAAGGAAAAGGCTATTTTATTTATTTATTTATTTTTAATATATGACTGCTGCCTATGAGCCTATTGGGTGTAAGCAGTAAAGAATGCTTACATCAACCACTTCTACTCAATTTATTTGGAAGAAAAGCATACAACCTTCTACTGCTTGGCAGGAGACATAACTGCACACCAAAAGAAGTCAAATCATCAGTGATCACACCCCAGATATCTGCTACAGTTGTGCCATTTGGTGGGACTATTAATGCTGCTTGAATTATATGAATAAATTGTTTAACTGGTCAGAATTTATCATGGTTTTTGTTTTGTGATTTCTTCCCCAAAAGTCCATTGTAAATTCTCTTATTTATATTGTTTTTTCGGTTAAGCAACTATTGACCAGAGACAAACTGTCCTCTAATCATAGACAAACCTCTGCATTGTTTTAAATTCCTCCATCAATAGCCAAGGTCACAACTAAGAATGTACACAGCAAAATCTTGATATTACAAACACCACTCCCAGAAAATATCATGCACTTTGAATACATCCGCACAGAAAAGAAACACTGTAGCTGAATTTGGACTCAACTTTCAAAAGACTTGTCCACAATTTACATTTAAATGAAAAACTGCTGATATTGTACTCCAGCAAAATATACTGCCTCTACATATTTTTTAAAAATGTGTGTTATGAATTAATCTACAGTTGTCACCTTTTTCACTACCCTTTGCTAAAAATGTGTCTTCGTCTTTGAACTTAAAGGTGTGCATGCATCAACTTCTAGGTGGAATGTGGAATATCAGTGCTAATATTACTGTACAACTAGGAGTTGTTTATTTTACTAAAAACTGGATTGCAATTAATCAGTGCAATTATCATGAATCATCTTCATGATGATCAATCATCTTCCAAAGACAAGCTTGTGATGCCTCTTCTCCCTGAGTGTGACTGCAGCCATCACTACTCATTACCGTTTCATTGTTCCTGTTCTGTTCATCGTTTGATATGGTCAGCCCCTGAATGTTTCATGCAGCTCTGCACAGTCTGACCTCTGAAAGAATTGCTTAGAGGTCTGGTCAACAGTCACGATGAAAGGCAGTGTAAAGCAGCGAGGGCAGGCAAGTTGGACATACTTGGGTTTGAGAATCAAGCGTGGGTTTGAATCTTTAACAGGCATGACGCTTCTGTTACAGTCTGCAAAAGCTCACTTTTAAGGTTTGAGTTTTCTTTTCTGTGACCATAAATGAACAGAGAAGGTTTTTTGCGACTATAGAATCAGTCCGGAATAAATAAATATAATCCATTTTAAGAATATTGTCCGAATCAAAACAAGTCCACAGCTACTGCGGTTACCTGCAATCATTTGATTTTTTTTTTTCTTTTATTGTTATGTCCTGTCGTTTGTCACATAATACGCTTAAAACACTCATTAAGTTCAACTAAATACTTTGTCACTGCCACTGGTCCCTGTGTGAACCATTTTAAAATGGCAGCACTCTTACAAAGGCTGTAGATTCCCAAAAACCTTGAGTGGAAGTTGGAGTAGATTGCAACTGCAAATCACAGAAAATGGCTTTTCAGTGAAACTTAATGAGATTTAATTGGCGAGGGGAAAAAAAGGAGTGCAAAAGGAAGGATTTGGTGCATCGTACATGCTACAATCTTAAAGAAAAAAAAAACCTCTTCCAGAGAATAATTTGCTCTTTTTTCCCCTCCACTTATAGAAATGCAGACAGCATTTTATTTCCAGGTCTACCTTTCAAACATTCCTGCCTGCAGCACCAAAAGCATTTCTGCGTAATTACAAACTCTGGGTAAACACTCACACACACACACACACACACACACGCACGCACACACACACACGCACACAGGCACGCACGCGCGCGCACACACACACACACACTCCTCAACTATAATTTGTAGAAGAAAAGCAAGAACTGAACCAGCTCTTCTAAAGATGCAAGGCAATTTCCTGTCACAACACTGCTACCACCATTCTGTGTAATTCCATAATGTTTTGAAGGACTATATCAGGATTATAGTTATATTCATGAAAAAGATGATAAACAGAAATAAAAAGTTTGTATAAACAAGATATTGTATGCGTACATAGTTCATGCTTCCTGCATTAGAATGTGCTCCTCTTACTTTGAAGTGTGTATGATTTGGGCGAGAAATGATCCAAATATCGGACCGAGAACGAATGCTTCAGCTCTGGGGATTGATATACATGAGTGGTTTTACAGAGTTCAATTGCAGATGTAGTAATATTTAACAGTATTGTGTGCTGTGTGGTAATCCTTTCTATGTGGATTAAACATGTCTGAGGAAAAAACTATTTTTGAAGATGTTACACAGTGCTCTGTTGTACAGTTCCTTCTTTGCAAATAAAATATTTCCCTGTTTGTTTCTGACATTATCTTATTTTTAATCAGCTGCTAAAAAGGTCATCAGAAAATGTGTTCCTGAAGATAAACACTATTGTTGACTATCATTATTTGCTCACAGAATTTATCCAAATGTGATGGAACTTCATTCATTTTTCTGCTGTCTGATGAAGTTCCTTCATCCTGTCATTTAAACGCTTGTTCTGATGTGGCAGAGAGGTGGGGGCCTTGTCTAATCAGCAAGGTGAATCCATTAAACGTGCTGTAGGCGTCTGGAATTGAACATTATTTTAATAATTTAGTTAAACGGAGTGTTTTGGTGTCTCACACCTTAGGTAAAAAGTCATTCTGACTTTAAAGACACACAGCAAACGTATTTATTAATAAAAAGGCGATGATGGTAGAAAGCTTAATAGGATGGAGTTGATTGTTATATAAATATAGCCGATTACTGTATTACACTGTGTACAGAAGCACATTGTGCCGTTGTCATTAAATACACGGAGTGTAATTTTTACTTGCAGCATTTTTGAGTACATAAACAGGAATGAGTTTGCTAAATAAATCTTGGCTTCTTACTGTAACCTAGTAGTGTAAGAGCTTCTAGTTTTCACACTAGAATCTGAAAAAAATAGTGTTACTTAATTAAATGTATTGTTGTTTTCAGAAGCAGCTGAGGGTGCCTTGTTCTGAAGCTTCTGAAAAGGAACTTCTGCCCCTTCTTTATTTCAGATCTGCATCTTCCTACTCCATAAGTTTCACATTTTAATCACCCGCATTTTTGAAATAAAGACCAGGGCGCAGTAACAAAACAACTACGCCCATCCATTGGGGCTGAGCATTTGTGTTTGTCCAAAGTACTTAAAATGCAGGATAATCTTCCTGACTTCAACAGCAAGAGGTCAGAACAGGTTAAACATGAAAACAACTTGATTCTATCATTTATGCTCTGCTTGTTGTAACACAGAGGTTCACAATAAGAAAACTTGGCTTTGGCATTAATTCTTTGGAATATATTACTAAAGATTAAATCATGTTAACAAGAATCTGCAACATACTCAGCTTCTTACGTTTAGTAAAATATGTTTCCCTTTTGTCATAATAAACCTTCCTTCTCCGTAACAAGGTAAGATTCACACAAAAAAAGACTTTTTTTAACTGCTTTTGCAAAAGCATTCCTGTTGCAAGGTGCCGACTGCATTAACGAGCAGTAAATCTGTTTCTGAATCCCAGGTGCAGAAGCGCTTTGACAAGCACATCTTGAAACGATTTCGGTCTGAATTGTCCACTGGTCCAAAGCATGTTGGATAGATAATGGGATATTCTTTTGTGTTCCCTGTGAGGATACCCATTAATTGAGATGTTACCACTAAAGATATATGTATGTGAATTCTCAGATTTGGGGGTATAAAACAATTCTACCTGAAACATTCCTCAAGCTTGCGGCTTTTCCATGTTGCAACTTTTGGGGCAACTGTCAACTTAGGCCAGTGAAACAATTTAGTCAACATTGACTTTTTATGACGATAATGAATATTTATTTATTTTGTTATCTACCATACCTGTCGGTTAGATATGCTGATTCATTCATATATTTCAGTAATACATTTTATGTATAACCATTTTTTTTCATTTACAGTTACTTTAAGATAGCACATATGCTGTATTTACTCATTTCCTTATGCAAATGACTCCATTAAAAGAGTTATGACAGGGGAAAATCCATTATGCCCATGTTACAATGGCATGGATGCACATTTCTGTTATTCAGGTCAAAGTTTTTGCTGGATTCATTATGTCTGCACAGCAGCAACATGCCGAAAAAGCTAAGCACTCCTGCACTTTCATCACTTGCTTATTTATCAATTTATAACTTTCACGATCATGCAGTTTATTTCCATATAAATAAAGCACATCCATTTAAATTGGGTCTGAATGTAATCTAGAGGCAGGTTGAATAGAAACACCCCCATCATTTGTGGAAATAAAACCCTGCCATTGTAGCCACTGCCTCCTCATTATTTTTCTGATATTTAATTCATGTTTGGCTCTTTTTTACCACACTGATACCAAACCAAATTATATCACAACTTCAATCAACGTGACTGTAACATAATCCTGACAGATAGTGCATATATGACATAAAATGATTATGCTTTTTAATCATTAAAAAAAAAAAAAAAAAAAAAATCACATCCAATCTCTGGTCACCAAAAGAATCTCCTCATCAGAATAAAGGCATCAGTTGTGGGTGCCTTGCTCGTGTTAATTGCCTTCTCTGGTGTGCATTTCCCCAGTGAAGAAATAGGAAAGGTCAACAATAATCTCAGCTAGCAGAACGGTTTGACTGGCCTTCCGTCTTTGTTGGGACTTATCTGCATCCTGCCTTGCTCAAAGTCTCTCAGTAAATGCTGGAGATGGATTATGTTGACTTATCCAAAAGGCCGTGGCATATTTTTAATATTGGTGATGATCCTAAATTGTTTGTACTTTTTTTGCAGAACAAATGCTTTGAATGAGGAAGCTCCAAGACATTTGCTCAATTATCAGTTTGAATATTTAAAGCAATACCGTCAGAAGGCTTCTCCAAAGGCTGGGTTGGCGTCTACATTTGCTGCAGTACAATGTAGGCCAGCAGCGGCTGCTCTCGCTGGTTCCCCCAGCCTCCATGCTGTCTTCTGCTGTCAAGTGCATCAGTGTCTGAGTTCAGTTTTGATGCCCGCTTGCAGATGCCACACAGCATCAGATGCATGCTGATGCTCTGCCGTTCTTGGGTGCTGCACAAACTAAGAGTGCAGCAAAGCAAAACAATATGATAAGGAAAGAAGACCTTAAATCAAGCACGTCCTATTCTGGTTAAACTGACATGTATTTGACAGTGTTTGTAATCATTAAGAAGGTTAGTTTGTGGACTGTAGTCTAGGTGTTCTGCTTGTGGTATTGTGGGTATATATGTCACATTTACACTTTACAGACGGGAAAAGATGCATCGTGAAAAGATGGTCGATAGATGCTATGACATACGTTATCTCAGAAATATTGCATGTCTGGAGGTCTTAAAAATCTTGGTGGCTGAAATTATTCATTTTACAGCTTTCACTGAAGCTGAAGAACTGATTTTAATTTTAAATGAGCTGACTACTCAGCGGTCTCCTGTTCAGACTGACATTTAAGCAGACCTGTTTCCCGAACAGAAGAGGAAGATCTGACTGTACTACTGTAACTGATGCAGTGGGATACAAAGATTCGTTTTAAAGAATGATCATCACTGCCAGCTGCCTTCTATTCTTTTTACTGCTTATATAATCAGGGTCACATGAGGCAGAATTTGTTGTAGTTTAAGAATAAATTTTGGGCTGGGTCCATTCATGTATGATAAGAATGCACAATATTTACCAGTCAAACAAATTGTTGGCCAAAAATAAAAGCTAATAAATAGGAGCTTACAAAATGAGTGATGTCACCATTGGTGATACCACCAACTCCTGTAACAGTGGGATATTGTTAATTTGTTCTCTGCAGCAGAAAATTCTTTTGTATACTGCATAACAGGATATATACATGAGTGGTAGGGTAATGTAATATCTGCAAAATAACATGAAGTGGATAATAAAACAGTTAAAAGCAGAGTCAGATCAGCATATGAGCACAATGGCAGATTTTCCCCAGGCTTAACTGTCAAAACGGAAAAGGAACAAAGTGCAACTGTGGAGGTTTCACACACCCGTGGGCATTGTAAAACCCTGTACAAAGAAACAACACGCTCCACTGAACTTTTTAACTCAAACCGGGCATTGGATCTTGTTTGGGGAAATATTTAATAAATAAAAGAATACACGATCGTGCTGCAATTAAATTTTAATGTGCTGCACAGAAGTCCCCATCACAGCATGCTATTGGCACAGGGTGAATATGCAGCGGCCCACCAGCAGCTCTGAGTCGTTCAAATGCAAAGAGGGAATTAATACTGCTGTATGGATAGCTCCGTCTAACAATGCGCATATTTATGCTTTACTGGGAATGGAAATTCCATCGGGTGCAAGAAAGTTCTGAACATGAAAATAACCATATCCTGAATTATGTTCTTATGATACTTGTAGCAATTTTCTCAACTCAGTTATCCTTTCCAATACTTTAGTAGCTTTAATACAGAATTTCAACAAGGTAATATATTTTGTATTATTTGTATTTCCCTTGTTCATTCATAAAAGACACTGGATTCTCAGTGGAAAAACAGTTCTGGCTATTTTTCTTTTTAAACATACTACCTTTTTGTGATTCAATCATTTGGACCTATTTACATAACGATAAAATCCAATCATTATCCCATTTCTTGAGTTATCAGATTATTCAAGTGATGGCCATGTAAATGGAGAAAATGTCAAGAAAGAAGGACAAAACACTGTCAGAAATTTACTAACCCAGTGTCATCTTAGTAAAATCACAGTTCAGGTACACACTGCATTAAAACAAATGGCTTAAAGTTGTTTTTTTTCTCCCAACTTTAAAAACACTCCTCCGCTGTAGCAAAAAGATCAAAAGTGGCTGTTGTTGTAGCTGAAACAACATGATTGGTGATGGTCAGTCCAGTCCAGCATCCTTGTTGCAATTCTGTCAACACACTCCAATGCCTGTCTCTCTAATGAACCTGCTGCATATTAATCCCTATCACTAATGAGGCCATTCAGACAGATAAGCCTCCTCCGGCATCCAGTAATGAACATGTGCTAATGGTGCCTGGGCTCCTGCACCACCTGTCTGTCATAGAACATGTCTAGCCCACTGTCATGACTGTAACATAACCAGCTTTAAGAACAGTCTACTATGTTAAACATATCAATTGGATAGATGGATGTGGAGTTTATCGTGCAATGAAGACATTGTGGCCACTATAAAACTGTCAGCCTGGCTATTGGTTTGTACACATAATATCTGTGCCTTATTATCCAGTGAGTGGCCTTACCTTACAAATTGTGATCTGAACTCACATTTAATACCTTTATACTAAAAACTATATGTCTATTTAAATTCTACTTTAATAGTTGGTATTACTGAATAGTTAGATGTCTTATTCTACTACCAGACTTATAGGTATTATCGAGGCCAAACATTCACATGTACTTTCAAAGGGTTAAATATTTTTCCTTCCACAAAAAGTTGCACATATAAGGTGCAACAACAAGTGTATAGTACCGGCAGGATGTTTGAGGTGTGAAGGACTGGAGCTCTGGCAGGTTTAAGTCTTTGTAGTTCCTTTTCAGCTAATGAATGAGGAAGTCTTGAAGAGAGCACAAGCTGAGCTGGACTCTTATTTACTTTGCAAGCAGATATTTAACAGAATAATAAAATCATAAAATGCGCACACGTATATGCACGCACACGCGCGCGCACACACACACACACACACACAGAGGAGACACTGATGGAAGCTACAAAAATTGTAAAAAACAGGATAAGTAAAACAGAACCAAAAAGCACCACAAGATCAAAATACTCAAGAGACATAATCCATTTTTCACCTTAGAAACATCACAAAGATTAGGAAATTACTGACGCAGCATGAC